>JADRCD010204827.1:0-65169 GCA_019843815.1 Montemys delectorum | reverse complement strand
AAAAAAAAAAAAAAAAAAAAAAAAAAAAAAAAAAAAAAGGTAAGTTTTTTAGAAAACAGAATGATCATCTGAGGCTGCTATCTGTCTTAACTCTCCCATTTCAGTAAGACACAGCCTCCAGGTTTTCAAGTGGACCATCAGGACCTCATTTAGGAACCTCAGATGACACTTGTTAAGATTTTACAGTTACCTGCACCATTGAGAAAATAAAAACTACAAGAATTTCAACACAAAAGCACCAATCACAAGGAATTGACTCTATAACTGTTAAGAAAACATGTATGCAGACAGTAAGACCAGGAGTACAGAGAGACTACAGTAGGTCAGGCCAGCCTACATATGCACATATGCAACCACAGAACAAAGGCTAGACACTAGACACTAGGGTTAAGGTTAGTCGGACACCAGCAGAAGGAAGTTTAGACTTAAATGACAATATCACACGGTGTAAGTTCTAGAAGAGGTACTGAATAGAGGACCTCAGTAATGTTCTATTCTGAGAGAACAGTCTACAACTGTGCTCATAACAAAGGTGAAACACAAATGGAGTTGTTAAGAGTCCAGGTGACTTATCTATATGAGCTATGATATGAGCCACACAAACAGAGCTTTGGAGTCACATGCAACTGCAAGTCAGACAGAAAGACAAGTGATTTTTGGCCTAGGTAACTTGTTAGGTAACTAGGTACAGTCCCTAGTAACACAGAGGGGGACTAGTAACTGAAATCTTCCTGGTCTGTCTAGCCTCAGAGTAAATTCAAACTGTTCTCTTTACTTTTAAGACTGGCTCAGTTAGATGTTATATTAAATGCTTGCTTTACCTAGAAATAAAAATTCAGGCTCTTCCCTCTGTAAAGGACCTTCCCAGCCAAATGTTTCTGAAATGTTGTCTCAGCCATGCCCATCCGCCCACCCTCCCTCCTATCCCCTCAGTAGTCCATCATTGAGTTTGTACTAAGCACTAAGGTGAAGAAGAATGACTCCCTGGAAGCTCCTGGGAAGCTCAGAGCAGGAAGAGACACATTACACACAGGTATCTGAGAACCCTGAAGGATGATGAAGACTCAAAGGAAAGACTATTTCTAAGGTAATGAGAAAAGGCTTTTCCAGAAATCGATCCTGAACTTTGCCAAAGAAAGAGTGCATCAAAGGCAAAGCATTCCTGGTAGAGGAAAGGATGTGAACAAAGATCTGTCATGTAAGCAAAACATCATGACGAAAGACACAGGAAGGATGACACACACAGAGAACAGAAGTTATGACTGAAGTGGGGGAGTCTAACTCTCAGGCTGTGTTCTTCTGCAGGCAGTGTGGGCTTTCTCTGCAGGGCTACATCCCTTGAAGACAAGGCTGCAAGCCTTTCAAGAGGATCAAGAAGGGTGAGAATTATTTTTCTTGCAGTGCTGGGATAAACTCAGAGCCTAGCACACTGTGAAAGTACCCTACCCACTATAGGGACTATGTATGCCTCATGTCATCAACAGCACAGGAGGCTGAGCAGGAAACTGAGCAGAACTGAATTAGTTCCAATGAGTAAAGTATAAGTAGTGCATGTGAAACTTCTGCAGTGAGTAAGTACTCTTCCACCTTCACACTGCAGGGGTGAGTGCTAAGGTGACAGTCCGGGGGCTGGAGAGATGGCTCAGCGGTTAAGAGCACTGACTGCTCTTCTGAAGGTCCTGAGTTCAAATCCCAGCAACTACATGGTGGCTCACAACCATCCTTATCAAGACTTGATGCCCTCTTATGGAGTGTCTGAAGACAGCTAGTGTACTTACATGTAATAATAAGTAAAAAAAAAAAAAAAAAAAATAAGGTGACAATCCCAAAGACTGTCTGAGGGAAGCTGACATTTCCAAGTTTTGTTGACCCTTCACTAAGGGTATGAAAAAACCTCATTTCTGCCAAATTCCAATAGCTTTCCCAACAAGCTATTCAGCAAACACAGTTTGGAATTTCCTGTAGTCCCATGAAATCTGGGCAAAGACACATGAGTTACCTACTTCTGGACTTATTTCTCCCCGATGTTCTCATCGTGTGCGCCACCACTGTCCGGCTGTTGCTGTTGTTTTTAAGACAGGGTCTCATTAGTCCTGGCTGGCCTGGAATTCAAGATTTCTGTTTGCCTCTGCCTCCTGATTACTGGGATTAAAGGTGTGCCCACTGAGTCTGACCAACTCTTCTCAATTTTGATTCTATAAAACTCAGGAAGCACCAGGAGGTGGTGATGCTCGCCTTTAATCTCAGCACTTGGGAGGCAGGCGGATTTCTGAGTTCAAGGCCAGCCTGGTCTACAGAGTGAGTTCCAGGACAGCCAGAGTTGCACAGAGAAACGCTGTATCAAAAAACAAAAACAAAAACAAAAAACTCAGGAAGCGTATGTGTGGCAGAATAAATTAGTTTCCTTAGTTTCTGCTCTTCTGGAGAAAGTTGTCCCATAGTAAGTAGCATTACTTTCCCGCACACTACTGTGTGCCTGGCTCACTACGGAATACTGTAGATTTTCTGACTTTCCTTACAGCTCTGGGTGCTTCCCTGAAGAGGATACACTTAGGAGTGCTGCTGTCTGGCCACTTTGGGACACTGCCTTCCTTAATCTTACTTCCTAGTAGGTAAAGCTGGCAGGGCCAGTAAGACTGCTCAGTAGGTAAAGGTGTCTCATACAAGCCAGATGACCCAAGTCCCATCTCCAGTCTCATAAGACTGACTTATGGACCCTGTCCTCTGACCTCCACATTTTTCAGTCACAAGCTAAAAGCTTAATGGCAGATGCAGAAGTCAGTCATTCCTACATCTGCCACCCCCACACATCCTGCCTAGAGCCTAATGTGTAGCACATCACTGTGATACAGAGAGAAAACAAGTCAGAGAACTCAGGTGAGCTAGGCATAAAGTGCACAGAGAGGCCAGTGGCCAGCCTACACAACGGAGCATCAAGGTCAGCACCAACAACTAATTCACAAACAGCCTACTTCTCCTACAAAGAGAAGAGTCACAATTATCCCTGGGGTTTTCAGGGAAAGATTAAAATGTATGTCTGCTAGCAGTTTTATTTTAAGGTAAATTCCAACCACTTCACATAGAAGAGGCTGCATGATATACTCCAAAGCTGATAGCTTCCAAATTCTTCTATGGATGAGGACTTGGCTATCATCACCATGATAAATAAAATGATTGTCCCAGAACTTTCACAAAATACGATAATTTCTATAAATAAACCCCAGATGCCTGAAAAATAACCAAGTCAACAAAGAAGAATGATAATGGCACCCCTTTCTTCTGCTCGCCAATACCTTTTTCACGGCACTGGGACTGGAGCTAAGGGCCTTGTACATGGCAAATAAGTGTGTGCCAGTCCTGACCCAACCCCTGGCCCTGACACGCCTACTTTAATAGGCCCTCAAAGCAGACCTTTCTCTTCTCACTCCCTGGTACTAGAGGATAACCCACAGGCCTCACATTACACGAGCAAGTGCCTGACTGCTGAGGTCTAGCCCTAGCCCTAGTAACTACTTTATTTCTCAGACAGGGTCTCACTGTGTAGCTTGAACTCGCTCTGTAGACCGAGCTGGCCTCAAACTCACAGACATCTGCCTGCCTCTGTCTCTTGTGTACTGGGGTTAAAAGCATGGGCTACTATGCCCAGATGGTGCTAACATTTTACAGAAATATTATTTTGGTTTGGGTTTTAATGCTTCTGGGGAAATGTAAGCATTTTAAAATCCACTCTAACTTCTGCTTAAAGACTATAAAGTTGTAAAAACTTTAAAGACTGTTTAAAGCAGTAAAGTTCTCGAGGCCAGTCTGGTCTATATCAGGAGCTCCAAGCCAGTCAAGGCGACATAGTAAGACCTTATGTCCAAAAACCATTAGCACTGTGCTTGCTTCCACAGCACATATACTGAACAACACAGACTAGAAAAATAATAGCACCAACAAGTGTGGCAGTGCACCATTGTACCTAACACTAGAGTGGAGGTAGAAGATCCAGACAGGGCAACCCTCTGCTACAAATTAAGTTCAAGGCCAGCCTGGGCTCCACAAGACCTAAACGCAAAAGAAACATTAGAATAAGTAAGTAAAGGGCCAGGTGGTGATGATACATGCAGAGGCAGAAGAGGCAGGCAGATCTTTGAGTAGAAGGCCAGAGTTCAAGGACACTCTGGGCTACACAGTGAGACATTGTCTTAAGAAACCAAGCTGGGCAGTGGTGGCACAAGCCTTTAACTTGGGAGGCGGAGGCAGGTGGATTTCTGAGTTCGAGGCCAGCCTGGTCTATAGAGTAAGTTCCAGGACAGCCAGAGCTATACAGAGAAACCCTGTCTCGAAAAACAAAAAAAAAACAAAGAAGAAAATATATCCAAGTGCCCTTTGTCTTTCATAGTACTAATTCATTTCTATAAAACATAACCAAACAAGAAATGAGTACTAACATAAAGACAGACTGAGGCAGGAAGATGGTAAGTTCCAGGGTAAATTATCAAGATCCTGTCTGAAAGTAACTGTAAAAGGTCCTTGGTCAATCTTTTAGTATTTCCTGCCCCCTTCAAATTAGAGTACTTTACTGAAAAAAAAAAAAAAAAAACACAAAGAAAAGCAGAGCAAACCAATCCACCATGAGTTCTACAAAGGAGGGCTCTTACAACTGGTAATTTGGTCACTGATTCTCCAATGTATTTAAAACTAATCTAAACTAAGAAAGATCCTTTGAATTTCCTTTCCATCCACACAAGCTGCAGGGCCCAAGGTTTTGCAACCAAGACACAGCTGCACTGCAACAGGTCATAAGACTCATGTCACTTGGGACACTGACTATTATGCCATAAAGACAGATGTGGCACAGTCACCAGCAAAGGGTGTTAAAAATACCAAAGAGCTCAGGAAAGTAGCTCACAGACCGAGCCTCAATTATGGCCAGTATCATCGGAATAACAGAAAACCAGACGTGGGCGGATAGCAGGGTCAGTTCTAATACGGGCATCACCTGTCAGAGGACTGGAAATGGATTACCTCACTGGTTCAGGAATTTTCACCAACTAGCACACCATACGGGAAATGTATTCCAGAACACGTGCACAATAAAACCAAGATTTCACGAAATGGATTAGACTGAAAGAGTATGGAAAACAGCACTGCTTTGTGCACAACTGAACACTAACATAGGCGGCCCAGGAAAGGGCCAGAAAAGTAGCTGAACAGGGAGGAAGTGTAGGATGGAGAGCTAGCTCACCGACCGGAGTTTCTGTAATTGGACAGTAGCGACTTTCCTTGAGTTTGTGTGTGCGCGTGCAGAGGGGACTTTTAGGGTCATGAGTGCAGAGTGGAGGCCGGAGCTCGAGCAGCGGCCCAGGGCGGGCGATCCGCTCTGCGGACGTGGCTGGCTGCGGCTTGGGTGAGGCCCGGCTCTTCCTCATCCGCCGCCGCCGCCGCCCCCCTCAGGTCCCCGGCCGCTGCGCGGCCCTCACTCGTCGCCCCAGCCCGCCGTCCTCCGTACCTGCCTTCCCTGTGCCGCGGTCCCAGCGGCTGGCGGAGCCGTCGCCCTTTGAGGGCCGGAGGGCCATTCCGGGGGCCCGGGCCCCAGCCCGAGCCCCGGCTGGCGGCGGAGCCTGAGGCGCGGCTCCGACCACGGACCTAACCCCAGTTCGGCCGGGGCAGGATAGTCGCCGTCGGCCTGCGGCGCGCAGGCGCGCAGACGACCACGCCCCCACGTGACCTGCGTTTTGGGGCTGGGCGGGGCTGGGGCGCGCGCATGCGGTTTGACAGCGGAAAGCTCCGGCGCGGAGGCTGGACTCTGGGAAGCCGCTTGTACGCGCATGCGTGCCGGATCATAGTTTTACCATTGCTTTTGCTTTTATTCGTCAAATAGTTATGAAAATTGAAAATTTTGATAATAGTTATGAAAATATTGAATCTACGAGGCTGGACCAAGATCTACGGTTATGCGCAGACTTTTGTTACCAAGGACCGGTCATACCTGGCTTCCGGAGTTTAGCGGGGACTTCTCCGGGGAAAAGTGGCCATTCATGGAGATAGATTTGGGGCACTGTTCCCTCACTGAGTTATGCGAAGCAGTGATCCTTCAATCAAAGTACTACAGAGCGGATCCGGTCTTTGAGCTCTTTCTCGCCTACGGTGTTTCCAACGACGCACACTCACACATTCAAGCTCAATGACACCTTAGGGTCGCCCCTCAGATAGGTCATCGCCAAAGATTGCCTCACTTCCCAGATCCCCAGTGAGGATGCACTCATGAGTCTAGTGGTTTATCTTCTAAAGCCTCCAGCTCACTGTTACTGTTTTGTTTGTTCGTTTTGTTTTTTCCTTCTATAAGTGTTGATTCCTCCTAGTATCATATACTTTCTAGTTCAGATTCCAAGGGTCACTTTTACTCGAAGACTTTTTTCTTTCTTTCTTTTCTTCCTTCCTTCCTTCCTTCCTTCCTTCCTTCCTTCCTTTCCTTCCTTTCCTTGCTTCCTTCCTTCCTTCCTTCCTTCTTTCTTTCTTTCTTTCTTTCTTTCTTTCTTTTCTTTCTTTCTTTTTTTTTTTGGTTTTTAGAGACAGGGTGGGTTTCTCTGTATAGTCCTGGCTGTCCTGGACCTTACTCTGTAGACCAGGCTGGCCTCGAACTCAGAAATCCGCCTGCCTCTGCCTCCCAAGTGCTGGGATTAAAGGCGTGCGCCACCACCACCCGGTTCAAGACTTTTTTTCTAAAGGGTCTTTCCAGAGGATCCCTAGCCAGCCAGTCTAGTTAGGCCAAAGGATGTGGATGGGCATTCCTGAGGTTGTCCTCTGGCTTCATGCAAAGACGTTTACACACACACACACACACACACACACACACACACTCACATAGACTTCCACAATTAAAGAAGCCTCCTGGGGAATATTTATGAGCAAAAAATATTACTCTGAAATTACTTTGATTTTTAAAACTAATATTTAATAAACTTAGAAATTCCCAAATTTAACTCTCCCTCAATTTCAACTGATAAAGTTTACATTTTTGTTTGTTTGTTTTGTTTTTGTTTTTTTTTTTGAGATAGGGTTTCTCTGTATAACTGTGGCTGTCCTGGAACTTACTCTGTAGACCAGGCTGGCCTCGAACTCAGAAATCTGCCTGCCTCTGCCTCCCAGCAAGTGCTGGGATTAAAGGTGTGCGCCACTACTACCTAGCGAATTTTAAATTTTTAAAAAAATGTTATTCCCAATCTCCCAGGTTATAATGATCAATTCTTTGATCCTATTTCTAGGCTGTGTCACGGTGACAGAGCACTTGTCTAGCACATAAGGCCCAGAAGGCGTTTAATATAGAAATGTTTCTTTTGGAGCCAAGACACCATACCTCCATGCACTATAAGAACATTTTACAATCTGGAGGTCTTTTATTTTTCTATACCTATTGAGCCATGAATTAATTAATAGGGGCTGGGCTCCAGTAGCTCAGGTTCTGTTTGTTTCCACAAAGTGAGCTTCTTGAATGGAGTGGGCAAAGCCAGGTTCCTTTTTCTCTGGCTTCCTTTGTCTAATCATTTTCTTTACTCATTTTAGGAAACTCAACACTTAGAGCCCTAGAGTACTTAATACACTCAACAGACACACTAATTCTCACAACAAATATGTGTTGTTGTTTGCAACAATGCCAACAAGCAGTTGCTCCCATTTTTGCCATGGTAACATTTAGGGGCCATTTTTTACAGAACAGGACCTATTCCAGTATTTTCTAGAGACCATGTATCAGATGTTTCTTTGTTTGATAATTTGTTAAATTGCTAAAAATTGGTTCTGACCAAACGAGAATAAGGTTGGCTGGCTATTTTTTTACTTCTTTTGTGTGTGGAGGATGAATCCAGGGCCTTACCCATGTTAGGCAACTGCTCTACCACAAAGCTCTGTTCAGGGCCCTAATGAAATCTTTCATATGTGTTAATATAGCTTAAGGTTACAACTTAAAAATCGTAAGTCTAAGTTATTTAAATACACATTTGTCACTGAAACACAAATATCATCTGTTAATGGCCAGCCATGGTAGCGTAAGCCTTTAATCCCAACCCTCTCAAGGCAGAGGCAAATAGAGATCCCTGGGAGTTTAGGCCAGTCAGGACCACATGGTTCAATTGTCAAATAAATAACAATATGGAAGAAGGGGTGGAAAAAATAGCTCAAAAGTTTTAGAGTACTTTTGTGTTGCTTTTGCAGAGAATTCAACTTCTAGCATCTACATGGAAACTCACAACTGTCTAACTCCTTTTCCAGAGAAGATCTGATGCTCTTTTCTGGTCTCCAGGCATAAATGTGGTACACATAAATATATGCAAGCAAAACATTCATACACAAAAATACCTTTTATTTATTTTATATATATGACAAGCACACTGTAGCTGTCTTCAGACACACCAGAAGAGGGTATTAGATCCCATTACAGATGGTTGTGAGCCACCATGTGGTTGCTGGGATCCAAACTCAGGACCTTCGGAAGAGCAGTCAGTGCTATTAACCACTGAGCCATCTCTCCAGCCCACAAAAATACTTTTAATTGCATTTATTTATTTAGTGTGTATATGTGTGGGCACAGAATGCTGTAAAGAGTGTGTGGAAGTCAGGGGACAAGGTCAGAGTTGGTTCTCTCCTTCCATCACATGAGTTCTGGGAATCAAACCCAACTCAGGCCATTAGGTTTGTTAGTAAGTAACGTTACCCACTGAGCCCTTCCTCCACCTTCTTTGCTTAAAACTGGAGACATGCTAGCCTTGAACTGGCTGCTAACTGAAGATGAACTCTTGATCCTCCTGAGCTATGGAATACAGCATTGCTACTAAGCCCAAGTTTATGGGGTACTAGCTCTTGAAATTCAGGACTTCATCAATGCTAGGCAAGCACTGTAGCACTGAGCTACATCTCTAGCCACAAACTATACAAAACGTCCTAAGAATCTACTTTTTTCAGGACAGCCAGGACTACACAGAGAGACTCTGTCTTGAAAAACCAAAAAAAAAAAAAAAAATCTACTTTATTTTTACTATATTTACAAAGATTCTATAATTCAGTGATATTAATATTAACACCCAAGGGCTAGAGATGTAGCTCAGTGCTAGAGCATGCCAAGGCCCTACCTAGATTTTCTCTGTTGCAAATAAATATTAACATGGAAGTTTGGCCCAATTCACCTTTATTCTGTATCATCACCAAAAATCAAGGATGTTTCATGCTTACAGAGAATTAAGTCATCTATCCCACTTGGAAATATGAAAAATGAGATCATCCCACCTGGGAATAACCTGCTTGAGTAATTTGGGTCATAGTACATAGCCTGTGCTGGTCAATGAGGCGGCCAGGTTCTGGATCCTTGCCTTCAGTGGTGTTCAGTGATTCCTCTCTTCCCTAGCACCTGCGAGTACCGAGTAAACAGTAACATTTCAGAAAAACACTGGGAGGCCAGGAATTTCTGTAGAGCTTAGTAAGATAAGCTCAGGAACTTTGGGAAGGTGGTGGAACTCTTGCCCCTCTGGAAGGGAGAGGCTAATTAACATTTCTCAGACCACAGGGTGAGAACCAACCTGCCCTGGGGACACATTCCCCAGGGCCAACCTTTGCCCACCTTAAGACAAGGGAAGTCCTTGCCACCTCATTCCCTGAAGACCAATCAGTTTAAAAAGTCACACTGTTTTGCCAATCACATTGTGTCTAATGTCTGCTTCCCTGAAAATTGTATAAAAGCTCAGTGAACAAGCTGTGCAGGGTCGCCTCCTCTCCTTAGGGTCTGGGACGGCTCCAGTGCACTGGAACAATAAAAATCCTCTCGAGTTTCGCATCCATCAGGCTCCACATGGTTAACTCAGGGGATCTCTGGTAGGCTAAGGCCCCACAAAGTTTAGACACCATAACACAGGGCCAAACTCTGTGGTAATTCTGAGGCTAAGGCCTTCTCTCCACCACTGTACAACAAGGAAGTGTCTGGTTCTCAAAGAGGAAAGGGAAAGATGCTACGTGCAAAGAAAGTACCCGGCCACAGTGACTGGTACATAGATATTTCCTTTGAGTGGAACACTCCTGGAGGGAGGATTCTTAAGACTCAGGAAGGAGGGCTGAGGACGGTTGAGCTGGGAAAGAGCACTTGCCACCATGTACCAAAGTAGGAAAGAAGGATCTGTGGAGAGCCTTGTGGGGTGCTGACACTGGCCAAGGACAAGAAAATGGTCTTCTGGCAGGAATCTGACCTTAGGGCATACACGATAAGGAAGTAAGAGGATCTAACCTTAGGCTATGATAGGGAAGTGGGTTAAGGCAGGAATTGTAAGCTTAGGGTGGCACAAAAGAAGTAGGTTTCCGGCAAGATTTTGGGCTTGGACAAGGAAGTGGGCTCAAGTTTTTGTTTTTGTTTTCTCTGTATAGCCCTGGCTGTCCTGGAACTCACTCTGTAGACCAGGCTGCGACAAGCCCTTTTAAACAACTGTCAGGAGAGTGATCACGTGACTCTGCTTACTGCCTTGCTAATTCCTTATTGTACTGTAGGTCCTTAATACCTGCATGTAACTAAAATGGTTTAAAAAGCAGATTGGAAAAATAAAATTTGCCTTCAGTCTCAGAATTGACTGGGTTCACGCTGCTACAATGTTGTCTGTCTTTTTTCTTTTTAATCCTCACTCCTGCACTGGAGAACCTGTTGACTGACAGAGCAGGCTTGGTCAAGAATCACAGCAATTTAAGCAATTGATATGCTTAAATGTGATATGCCTAGTTCTATCTATGTATCAGTTTAGTGGGTCTTTTTTTATAATTTATTCCTTCATTTACATGTTATTTGCCTGCATGTTTATGTGCACCACATGTGTACAGGAACCATCAGAGGTCTGGAGAGGATCTCTAAATCCAGTGAAACTTAAGTTGCTCCATGCCATGTGGGTCCTGGGAACCAACAGGGTCCTCTGCAGGAGCAGCAAGTGCAAACCATGAAACCATCTTTCCAACCTCCAGTATTTTATTTATTGAGACAGGTTCTCACTGTGTAACCCTGGCAGTTTTGCCTGCCTCTGCCCGGGTACTGGAGTTAAAGGTGTGCACCACCTTACTTGGTATGTTAGTGTATTGGATGTGTGAGCACATGAACATGGAGGTCAGATGATAATCTCTGTAAAACTGGTTCTTTCCTTCCTTCATGTGGATTCAGGGAATCAAATCTGGCTACAAAGGTGAGATAATCTCTTATGCCAAATGGAAGCATCACCTGTCAATAAAACGCTGGTTGGTCAATGAGTTTAGGCAAGATTAGGAAGGTGGGACATTGATCAGAGAATGGAGCTGGGGAAGGAAAAGTCAGGTGTTGGGAGCAAGACATTTCACTCCAAACTCTGAGCAGAGAGATACATGAAACTGAGAAGGTAACCAGCCATGCAGCATGCTAAGAATAGAATAAACGGGATTATTGAGATAATGAGCTAGTTAGGAACAGAGCCAAAATGATTGGCCTAAGCATTTACTCATATATAAGAAGTCTCAGAGTCGTTATTTCCGAGGACAACGTGGGTGGGTGGAAAAACATGAGGTATAGATGGCATTAAAGACACTACTAGCCTTGCACAACATGCACTTTTCAGGCTGAAACCATCTCAGTGCCCATTTTTTTTTTCTTTTTTTAAACTTTATTTTTTCAAGACAGGGTTTCTCTGTATAGCCCTGGCTGTCCTGGAGCTCACTCTGTAGACCAGGCTGGCCTCGAACTCAGAAATCTGCCTGCCTCTTTCTCCCAAGTGCTGGGATTAAAGGTCTGCACCACCGCTACCTGATTCATTTTAAAGTTCAGAATCTAAGTGCCTGGGGACCAGAGTGAGTGGGACTGGAACAAGAGGGAGAAGGGAAGGGGAAAACAAACAAAAAGTTCAGAATCTGATAATTCTATTTATTTGTGGGTATGCAGATGGGCCAGTGGATAGAACTGGTTCTTTCCACAGTGAGTCTTGGGGATGAGACTCATGGGTGACAACAGATGCCTTTACTTGCTAAGCCATCTTATCTGCCTTCAGGAAGTCTTTTTATGTGGGCTGATAGTTATGAATTTGGCACCGGGAGGGTTTACAACCACTAAGTTATACCCCCATGTCTCTACATCTTTGATCTTGCAAGCTGATTTTTGTTTTGTTTTTCGAGACAAGAGTTTCTCTGTGTAGCCCTGGCTGTCCTGGAATTCACTCTGTAGACCAGGCTGGCCTTGAACTCAGAAATCCACCTGCCTCTGCCTCCCAAGTGCTGGGATTAAAGGCATCTGCCACCACTGCTTGGCTTCACAAGCTGATTTTTGTTAATTCCTCTACCAAATCATCCTTCATTTCATTATTTGATAGTTCCTATGAATGGCATCAGATTCTAATTTGTGCGAGATTGCTTCTTGGAAGTGCACACGTATTGTCCAGAAAGTGTTAGCAAAAGCTGGTTATCTCATGTAGGACAGCAGAAACTCAAGCGTTTGCAGGTATGTAATTAGGCCTGCCTTCCCTTCTGCTAGCATTTTCGTTGTAGTTGAGGTGAGGAAGCTAAGTTTGTTGTTAAGGTCACACCCCATGCATAAGCTTCAAATCCTTCTGACACTGCTGATGTGGCATGCAGAATGGTTTTCTTATTGTTCCTTTAGCCTTCTGTTGCCATCTTCTGAGGTCCTACGCCCCTGTCCTTGCCATTAGTATGTATCATTCAATGCTTATTTGAGTAGCACTGATAGGGTCTAGAATACTGTGCTGTATCTACCTCAGTCTTCTTCAGGAACTGTGTCCCTGGGACTTAGTGCTCCCTTACCCCGACCCGTAGCTGGGATTCTAGACCCAGTATACATTTCTGTCCCTGCTGAGGAGTGGTTTTGTTTTCTTCATCCTCTAATTTTGGGCTTTTGTGTGGAGGGACAAAGGACAGTGAGGTTTTTCTTTAAAAGATATTTGGTTTTTGGTGTGGTTTGTAGAGAAAACATGAGGAGGGGGTAACCCTTGCAGTGCCAGGTCCCTCCTTCCGTCATCTCTGACCTGTGTCACATTTATTCTCAGATCACTGGTTCTCTCTGCTTCTACCTTGTGCTGGTCTTTACCTCTGACCTCTCCTCTTCAGAAGATTGTGCCTACCTTTAAGGCTCCAGAAGAGAAAGCCGGTCATCCCTCCCACCTTTCAACTGGGGCACTGTCTACAAGTGGACTTTGATAAGCTTTGAGGCAAGAGACATGATTCTGAAATGTTCTCTGACTGGAAAGTTTGGGACAAAAACCTGAAGTCAAGGAACAGGACAGCATAAGAGACTACGTGAAAACAGAAGCACCAGGATGGTAGCCTGCACAAGGAATTTTGGCCGTTGGAATGGTGGGAAAGAATGTATTCAAAATAAATATCCATTTATTAAAATTTAGGTTTTTTTTTATGTCTTAACCAGAGTGATAGTGTTACATGTACATAGGTCTACTATGTTAACAATAAAACATATCAAAACAACATGCACAAAGAAGTCATTTTTCAATGTTAGCCATTATTAACTTTTCATAGAAAGTGTTTAGTGCTTCTAAACTTATCCTGTTCCCAACACTACCACACCCGCGCTTTCCCCATCACTAGTTCTTGATTTCAACATTCTGGCTGGTCAGATCAGTCTTCACTCTCTCCATGGTGACTGCAGGCTCTCACAGCTGACCCAGTGATGGATTTATGCTAGCTTTTCCCTATTCTCTTAGAATTGGTTCATCTTTGTTGGTTTTCCCATTTTATTTTTAAAAGCTTTTAACATTTGATCCTCTTACAGTGTTACCAATTATAATGTATTATTTAACTAATAATTATGAAGTGGAAACACATGTAACCACTTCCCCAGTAAACACTGCTAGACTCTGAGCAGCAGACTTCCATTTTGTTCTGGGCAGGAAGCCTCAAACTCAGAACTGATTTGAATTGTTAGAAAACAAAGAATTATATCAGATGTGGAGGTGCATACTTGTAATCCTTGCACTGAGGAGGGTTTCTACAAGGGCTAAAACCTTGTTAAGAAACAGAGGCTGGAGAAGGTGCACTGGTTAGGAGCTCTCATACTGCTTTTCTGGAGGACCCAATTTCAATTCCTAGTATCCACTTTGGGTACCCACATTCTTATGCACATACCAACATACAAACACATAGTTAAAAAAATAAACCTTTTTTAAGTGATCATAAAGCACAAGATGTCTCTGGTAAATACATGTAATGGTCCTCTGTATCCACTTAATTGAGATTTGAAAGTCCCCTAAAAGAAAAATATTAGCTTTGAATTGAAGGACAACTTCTGTCATGTTTCCCTAAATAAGAGCATAGTTGCCAGGTGCTGGTGGTGTATGTCTTTAACACCAGCACTTGGGATACTGAGGCAGGTTTGGATCTGTGACTTTGAGGCCAGCCTGATCTACAGAGCAAATTCCAGGACGGCTGGCTAGGTCTCCATAGAGAAACCCTGTCTTGAAAGTAATTATCCACATGGCATTACATTGTATTTAGACATTATCCAGAGGTGGCTTACAAGTATGTGGGAAATGTACAAGATTAACTACAATGCCATTTTACAGAAGGAACTCAAGGTTAGGTAGATTCTGGTATCTGGAGTTGAATCGGGTTCTAGAACAAATCCTTCATGGATACAAGAGATGAATGATTATATTTCATGCATCTTATGATTTTAGGTTACTTCAAATGACTAAAGGCCTTCAGTTTCTGCTGAGATAGCATGGTGGATTACACTAATGGGTCTTGATTCTTCACTGCCTTATAAGACTATATATCATATCCTTTGTCATATTACTTCTAATAGCTCTCCCAACATGAGATGTACACATCCTTGTCTCACTGATGATGGGCTTGATTGATGACTTGTGCCAACAAGGTGGCACATGCCTATGTGACTTCATCTGGTTCCCCATGGAGAACAGGTCCCAGATAGCTAGCTTCAACATGTGACTCAGAAGGAACCACTTGGAACAAACTTGAACCTGATGCAAAAGATGCCCAATTCACTTGAGGGTAAATCTCAGCCTAGAGCAATTGCCCTAGAAGACTAAGAGTCCAAGACAATAAAGTGAGAGCAAAAGCAAGAGAGAGACAGTCTGTTATGACAAAACAGAAAGGGGCTCAGGGCTTCCTTGAAAGCACAGCTGCTGCTATACACAACACTAAGGAAACAGAAAGAAGGCATGGAATAGTTTAAGAGCCATTTCCTAGTAGGGTTTCCTGTGCTATCGTAATGCTATTTACCAGAGGCAATTATAGTTAATACTTTGTTTTCTTCCAGATGTTTTCCCAGAGGCAGCCTCTACAAATTATCAGGGGACTGTTGCAGTTTCTGCCTTGAAAGGCCCCAAGGTAGGGTCTCTGCCTGTTTGTCTCTATCTTCTCAGGCTCATTTGTATCTAGTCTTCATTATGTATTTGTTCTTCAGGCTAAACTCTTATCTTCCTTTCAAAGGTGATTTCTCTTTTTTCTTTAATATGGGCCTTCTGTTTTTTAAGTAAATTTTTTAAAGTAAATTGTGGTATGCTATAGGCATTAAGGGCAATAAGTGAGTGCATATATAAATTAGTCCCTTCTACCATGTTGACTGGAAATTTCCTGGACTCATTTATTGCAGTGCTAGGAGAATCCAGAGCCTTATGCACGCTAGGCTTCAAAAATAAGCTATAATACCCAATATTCTCTAGGTATAAAAAAACAGACCAGCTACAGTTATTCCATGTATATAACCTAAATTCTTGCTTTATTATTTGATATTTCTACATAGTTCATATCTAATCTTTTACTCCCAAGTTGTTGACGATAGAACCAGGTTCATGAACTAACATCCTTGCCAAGTAACATCTCATACAGGATAATCGGGGCCAGGTAAAGCAAAGTGCATACAACAACTGTAATCTCAGCACTGGGGAGCTGGGAAATGATTACAGGCAAGTTCCGAGTCTGTCTGAGCTACATGTTACATTCTAGGACAACCTGGGCTAGGTTTCTGCTACAGGTATAAGAAATGGACTGGCCATTCTAGAGGAGCCTATGTGGAGGGCTCAGGGCAAGGGCAATTTCATGGTGGCAAAGAGGAATCCCTACGGACTATGGTCAGAGTGACAGAGTATAAGAGGAAAGAATAAGAGGAACAGCAAAAGGCCACTCTGAGCTTTGACCTGGTGGAAGCCTATCCTGCTTAACTGATACCTTTTTCTTTTCTAGTGAAGATTTATCACAGGCATCTTCTAAACCCTCAGTTTTTCAGAGATCTATAGTCTTCCTATAGATACCTTATGCATACTATACAGTTACAGAGTAAAGTAAGGAGACATCATCTGTTCCTAGTCTACTACATCCTAAAACGTTGGTGGGTACTTACACTCAGCATCTAATCTGAACACAGGGACTATAAAACAGGTACTTTGTACTTCAGTTCCCCCACCCCCTGAAGACAGGGCTTCTCTGTGCAGCCCTGGCTGTTCCAGAACTCACTTTGTGGGAGACTAGTCTGGCCTCAAAGAGATCCAGCTGACTCTACCTCCCAAGGGCTAGGAGTAAGGTTTGCGCCACCACAGTCCAGTTTACTTCAGTCTTACAGAAGAAAGTTAAAGGTCAGTATGAGCTGCTGTGTCTAAATGGCTTGAGCATCATTAAAATGGCTGACTGCCAGGCAGCATTTCCTGCACCTGCATTTTGAGGTCATTGTGGTTTTTTCTAAGCTAACAGAAAAAGATGTCCGTTGTCATAGTTCAGATACTTATGCGCTATGCCCTAGTCTGATCAGTATTAGGGTGTGTGTTCAAGAAACCATCCCTGTCTGACTGAGATTGGTGTTTGCAACTCCTAGACCACAACAATCATACAGAGAAACCTTGTCTCAGAAAACAAAAAAAGGGGGATGTTGGGGAGAGACATGGTCTTAGAAGTCAACCTCTTTAGCACAAATGACCTACAACTAGAACATCCCTTAGAACTGCAACACTAAGAAAATACCAGCAGGAAGGCAGGCGAGGATCAGTGACTGAATAAATAATCACCCACACCTACCTCTAAGTATAGCAGAAAACCTGCTGTGGGAATTTGTAGACGATGATGACAAAACTAGTTTCCAGGATTTGATCAATCAATTCAATTCAATTATATTACATGATAGTTTCTTGTATCTAAGCCTAACTCCTCAGTCCCCAGGAACCTCCAACAAGACAGCTGTAAAATCCTATGCAGTGAACATTTTATAAGGCAAATGAGAAATCTAGAATATCAGCATTCTCCAGTTCTTCTAACTATAAGTGAATTGAGAAGCAAATATGCTCTGGTCTGTACGTGGACTTCACTCAGCTGGTAAGTCAGACACCATTCCATACACTTTTTCAGACCTTTATGATAGCATGCACTTAAGCTGCCTAATACGTTCCTACAAGCTCATCAGCACACGCAGAGTCCACGTCTCTAACACTGCCAAATAGGTCCCTGAATAGCTCTGTTATCTTCAAAGTTCACTGTCCACAGGGACTATAACACTGTTCATCAAAAGAAAAGAAATTCCACTAAAACGTGCTGTTCTCATAGGCCTTTTTAAATCCTAAGTGCCACTCAGAATTTCTAAAAATCAGTGTGAACAAGGCCTCTTTCCTTAAAACAGAGGTCCCTAGGAGGGAAGGGCTTCTGTCACCTGATAAACTGAAGACCAAAGGATTAACCTTCCATATCAGAGGACCAGAGGAATTAGGTAAATGTCAGCCACTTGACATACATTCTCCCTAGCTGAGTGACCTTAGGTCTAAACAGATGTGACTAACTCAGAAAACATGTGATATGCCTATGTGTGTGTGATAGGGGCATGAATGAATAGGACCATGATGCTCCCCTTCCACTGTACTTCAATGCCAAATTGAAGTACCTCTACCAATATTAAATTTCTCCCACCTAACATCTCCACCAACCCAGTATTTAAGTTCAAGTCCTATGAAAACTAAACCATCCTTTATTACACACGGTGTCGGTTGGAGAAGCATATTGCTCAGGCTGCATGGACATTTCATTGATTTAAATGTTTTTATTTAAAAAAAAAAAAATTAAAGACCTTCATGGCACAACTTCTTCCCAGCACAGTTATGTCTTAGTCATACCAATTACATACAATTACAACCAATAAATCAAGGAGGAGAATTCTGACTTTAAACTTAAAGGGGGGAAGGGTACACTTCTAAACAAAGTTAAAAAATACTTTCAGAGTAACTGCCAACACAGCTGTTTTATATTGGCATCCATCCCACCATCTAAGCAGTACAGACACAGGAAGTGCTGAGAAATAGTGTCCCAATACAAGGTGTACAGATGAGGTAATTTACAACACAGAAGTTGTTACTCTGTAAACCCTGACCCTCCCTACCCCCCACCCACTCAGATCTTTTAAAACTTTCCACGTTTCTGCAGTGACTCCTTTTTTTCTTTTAAGCTTCAATTTATTTTAAAGGGCTCTTTTAGGTGGCACACAGGAGTCCTTTGCATTCACCCTCAGCTCTTGAACAGGTTTGATGTGTGAGTAGGCCCAGTTATCTACAGCTGTCCACACCAGCCTCAGACACACCTACACTTCTGAGCTGTAAGTAGGGTGTGGAGTCCTGATCTACAACTTTTCTTTCCACCTCAAAAAAAAAAAAAAAAAAAAAAAAAAAAAAAAAGAATTCAGTCTAAGTGTCTTGTTCAAATCACGATCCAGTGCAAACATAATCACAAACTGCATCTCTGGCACACCTGGTGCTTTCAGCTCTGCACAAATCCAACACGGTGACCCTCACAGCCCACTAGGGCACACATGAATCAAGTACAATAAATAGTCACTGCAAGTGGCCAAAAAGAAGAAAAATCACTCTGCAGTCAGGTTTTCCTTTTAGCTCTCTCTATGGTTCAGAAACATTAAGAAAAGCATTAGCATCCTCTACTTTTATCATTACATTCGCTAAAGCCACCACCTTGATAAAGTTACTAAAGCCAAGATGGGTTACAAAGTTAGGTAAGTTAATTAAATTCAACTCCCCAAACAATTATGTTTTATCTATGATGCCAGGTGAGAAAGGCTTTATGAATCTAAAAAGGTAGGAGAATGGGGAACTAAGATTTTAGCCTTAAAATATGTTGGAAGATTTTTTTCCTAGTCCCCACAGGCAGCTACTGTAATGAAATAACAGGAGAAAATACAGAGCTGATGTTTTGCTGTTGTGCTTAAAAAACTAGGCTTCCTCAGTGAAGCACCTGATAACTTAGGTGGTTGGATTACAGTGGAAAGTCCACTTTATACACACACAAACACACAAAAACTGGCGACTTTCCTACCCCCATCCCTGCAATGCTGAGACACAGAATGAGTTTTATGGCAAAGGATCCTTAATCCCCAGAGACGCTTTGGCTTGTGGTGCTTTTTTAAGGCCTCTCTGCCCTGCCCAGTACCATGGGTCAAATGAGGGGTGTATAAAAATGAGGGCCTTGGGAAGCTTCCATGGTATGGGCTGTAGTCCCCTCAGGTTTGAATGTGAGACACCCACCCAGTGAGACCTTTACACAGGGAACTTAAATCTAACCTTGATAAATAAAATCAAACGTTTATTTACACCAAAGAATTCCAACACTGGATCTTTCACATATGAAGGACAAAGTATTATATATATACAGACAGCAAGGGGTGGCAGGGCCACAACAAGAGAACTGATCGTTTCCCACAATTACAGGTCTACCATTTCTGGTTCACTAGAGAGAGTGGCTCTGCTTCTGCCTCTCAAAAACACTTACAACTCTCAGAGCAGGGCTCCTCACTGGATGGCATGTGAAGAAAGGGCAAGGCAGGGGGGGGAAGTACAAAGCTTAAAATGAACCCCGTGCGGCCACATCACCCATTAGCTCATAAGAATGCTAGCATGAAACTTATATGGACAATATTTCTTTTTTAAAAAGCAATAAATTATGCCCACTAACTGACTTCAAAATGGCCAAGTCAAAGAAAACTGAAAAAGATTTTGCCTTCTCTCTCCTACCAGCTATGAAGCACTGCATGTCTGGAGATAAAAAGGGAAAGACCAAACTAGGAGCCCAGAAAGGAAAGTATCACAAATGGAAATTAAAATCACTTAGGGTTAGGTTAGTAAGACATGATTCGTTGAGGGGGTGGGGGGAAGCTTTTGGATCTGTCTGCTGCAAGTTGGGTTGACTTTTAACATCTTGATGTAAATAAGACAGACCCACCTCCACCAGAGCCGGAGTAAGCCATGGATGCAGTCCTGGAGAGAAGAGATGAAGTGGCCAGCCAGCAGAACAGTGTTGCAGGATGAACTGGGTCCTCCCTACCTTTCCCCTCCTCTCCTCCCTTGATGAGCTACAGTTTATAATCTCTGGAGAAGAACATGAGATATAAGCCCCAAGAGTGTACAATGTGGGGAGGGCAGCGTGGGAAGGGGACGGAAACCTCCACCCAAACGCAGCGGTTAGGGCTGAGGCCAGTCTATCTTTGTTCTTTAGTGGTGATAAACTGAATTTGGAAGGGGAGAAAAAATTTTGTCCACGAAATATTCCACCTGCAGGTAATTTTTTCAGGGAATCCCCTGAGTTATGAAAAGTCCAAGGTTTTTTTTTTTGTTTTTTGTTTTAAAAAGAAAGAAAAATCAGCCTATAATTTTTTTTTTATGACTCAACTACTAAATCCACAAGCAACGGTTCAGACACGGTGCTTCTGAAGTGTTCTCACCCCTCCCAACCAGGCGCAAGCTGCATCAAGGAGGGGGTGGACTTCCCCACCTCTGCTCAGGCATCAGAAGACAGATGGGGGTCATTACTGCTGAGCGCCAGCAGCAGCTGGAACAGGTATCCCAAGTGAGTTGGCAGCGGCAATCACTGGTGAGCCCGCCAGAGGTCCAAGGGGTGAAGGGGTTGGCACTGAAGAAATCCCTGAAAGAAAAGAGCCATAAGCCAGAGACAGACACCAAGCATATGCATCAGAGCCACCAAATCTTCCATAATGTTTTCCCCAAAAGTTAAACACAATAATTTTTTCTTTACAATTTCTCTTGGCCACATTTTGTACACTTCAAAGTTTGATCTGTATAAATCCAAGTTAAAATTGTAAGTTCTAGGGGAGCTGGAGAGATGGCTCGGCAGTTAAGAACACTGGCTACTCTTTCAGAGGTCCTGAATTCAATTCCCAGCAACCACATGGTGGCTCACAACCATCTATAATGGGGTCTGATGCCCTCTTCTGGTGTGTCTGAAGACAAGGCACTCATGTACATCAATAAATGAAATAATTAAATATTTTTAAAAAACACTAAAGTTCTAATTAATGAATTTAGTAGCCAACTGACAATTATACAGATACCACTGGCAGCCTGGTTAGGGCAGCAGTGTCTAGAAACTCTGCTCTGCACCCCACTTTCTCAAAGGGTGACTTCTGACAAGACGTGCTAAGCTACACAGAAACGTGACTGGGGCCACAACTACTTTTATTCGGTTTTTATTAGATAGTCATTCAGGTAGCTGCTACCACACTGAACAGAAGAGGACTTTAACCAACTGTCAAATTACAATGGTCACTTACTGGAGAAAGGTGCATTCTTGCCTCTAAGTGATTATTTGTTTTTGGTCTCTTCTCCATTTCCAATACAATTATGCAGTTTGCCATCATCAGCCAGTTCCTCCTCCCTTCCCTCAATTCCCTCAAATTCAAGACACCAGTCCTATGTGTGGGGTATGTGTTCCAATGCCCCAGGGTCCCTGAAACCTTGGCTAGTCCCCAACACTATATGTATATATGTATTTTCTACATACATATATACAATAGAGTAATTTATAAATTAGTCACAGTCATAAATTTCCAAACACAATTGCCACTTAGAGGCAAGAATGTACCTTTCTCTACTGAGTGACTATTGTAGTTTGACAGTTGTTGAAAGACTAGTTATAACAAGACTCCTTTTAAAAAGTTATGAATATGAGTTCTCTCAATAAACACCAAACAAATAGTACTTTTGAATCATGACTAAGTAAAACCATGGATATGGGAGATTACTGTTGATACATGGGAGTATGTAAGTGAAAAATATCTTTGAGCTATATAAGATTCTTTCAAAAAACCAATCATGATTTAATCCCAGCATTTGGAAGGCAGAGGCAGGCAGATTTCTGAGTTTGAGGCCAGTCTGGATTACAGAGAGTTCCAGGACAGCCAGGACTACACAGAGAAACCCTGCCTCGAAAAACCAAAATCAAACCAAACCAATCACTACATACATACATACATACATACATACATACACACACACACACACACATACATACACACACACATCTCTTTGCTCTTCATGGTTTGTTGGGAATTCAAATCTCTGCAAAAAGTTTTCTATGGGATACTATAATTTTGAAGGGGAGACACTGATTTCTTACAAGACAGTGCCATTAAAAGTATACCGACAGCATTTAGCAGCACAGATTATATATACCCACTGACCAATGTCTGATACCCACCATTCATGTAAACCTAGGGTTGGGAAGGGGAAAAGACAGACCCCTGGGGCTGTCTAGCCAGTTAACCTAACCTAATTGGTGGGTTCCAGGGAGAATGCCCATGGCTTGTGGTGCACATGCACACACATGAAATAACTTAATGAAACAAAGTGGAGATGGCTCCTGAACAATCACATTGAGGCACCCAAATGCATACCAATGTTCTCATACCAACCACACTCACAATTTTACAGAGAAAAAAGGGTATACAAGAAATCAGGCACAAAAAGGGAACTGAAACTAAGAACAGTAACTTTCTTCTACTTTCTAAAAGATAATTGCCCAATCACCAACCTGACATCATATTGGCGCTGCTGACAGGTGTGCTGCCCCCTGCCATGCTAGTGGAACTCATCCGAGCCTGGTCCTTCACAACAGTGTCTAGAAAACAGAGAATAAGGTTGGTTCCGTTCTGCTTAGTGTACAAAACTAGTAAATAAGTAAGCTATCTCCAATCTTTACTCAATTTATACTGTGTCACTTTTAGAACATAAAGTAGCAACTACCTTCACCATGAATCAAGTAAGTATTACATAATAAACACCTGGCCAATACAAACTGTAGTTAAAAACCAACTGTGAATACGATGGGAGGATGATGAGTAGCTGATCCATTGTACAGCTAATTAAAAATGAAGATGGCACACTGGGCAGTGGTGGTGCACCCCTTTAATCACAGCACTTGGGAGGCAGAGGCAAGTGGATTTCTGAGTTCCAGGCCAGCCAGGTCTACAGAGTGAGTTCCAGGACAGCTGGGGCTATACAAAGAAACCCTGACTCGAAAAAAAAAAAACAAAAGAAAAAAAATGAAGACAGCTAAATGGATGTTTAATGGAGACGATACAATGTATGTAACCTGGCCAAGACAGCAATTTAGTATTAGTGAATTGGTCCAGAGCAGAAGACCGAGTGGGCAAAAGGTATTTGCCTGTGTAGGATAGAATATAATCATAAACTTTACTCTTCATCCTAAATGTGTTTCAGTTATGGCAGAATGGGCAACAGGCTATCAGACTAACTGGAAAATCATTGCATTATTCTTCAGGGAACAATCCAATAGGAAAACAAACAGCATTGAGTCTAGAGTAAGTGGGAGTAACATTTCACTCATAAAAACATAGTTGGCTATATACTCATAAACCTTACAGTTTATACAACAGTAAGACTTGTAAACATCTCTAGCTCCAATAAATAATTAACAAAGGTAGGTCAGATCAAGATCTACTGTACTCAACCAGGTCAAACGAGCTGCTAGAAACCAGAAGGAAAATAAATCTCTGTAACCCCGCTTCCTGTTTTTTTTTTAAGATAGATTCTTACTTCATAACCCAGCCTAGCTTGGTAGTTACTATGCCGCCCAGTCTGATTTGGAAGTTGTGGTGAACCTAGTCTAGTTCTCCCAAGTATAGAGATCACAGGCACAAACCTATATAAAGAAAACAATGAAATTTCATTAAAGCATTGTCATGTACCTTTTTATTTTGGTAATGCTGTGGATTAAACTAAAGGTCTCATACATACTAGGTAAGTGTTCTGGTACTGCCTAGATCCCAAGCCCGCTTCCCCAAATCCTGCATGGAAGCTGCTGTCATGAGGCAACTCCCCTCATCTGAAAAAAAATGAGGCTCCGAATGGTGAAGTAACTTCTTGGTAGACTAATATGAGCTGATCTATTCTAGGTCTGCTCTATAACACTCAGTCTAGAAACTTGTTTACAAGGTAAACTCTCTTCCGCCTCATATAGTCTACTGGGCAGTGAAGGGCTACACAACTGGACTCACAGAAGTAAGGGTGCTCCATGGCCTCTCTTGCAGTGAGCCGGGACTGGTGGTCATATCGCAGCAGCTTGTCCAGAAAATCCAAGGCCTCAGGGCTGACAAGATGCTGGTTTTCACTGTGGACAAAGCGTTCCCATCGCTTACGGGAGTGTCTGTAAGGCAAAAGTAGAAATGCAAAATGGGCCACAGGGTACAGAAGCCTAACCAACAGCAAGAGGAATAAAATCCAAAAGACAGCCTTGTAGCACTACTGTATTACAAAGGGGAACACCCTCAGATAGGAGGTAACAGACAAGGACAGTGTTGCTCTGTAGTGGGTTGGCCTGATGCGCCTTGTATTTTAATGCTAATACTGGTTCCTCAAGACCTAGTAGCCCCAAAGATAGCCCACACATAGATCCAAGTGACCCTATGTGACCTAGCCCCCAAGTTATTCTGATGTCAACAGCTGGGCAGAAGAAACATGCACAGGTTTAAGGGTTTCTGGGCCTGAGTGTTTGAGGACAACCATGAAGAGTGAAGGTGAGGAGGAAGAAAAAGTTGCCATGGGTTAGGAGTCAAGAACAGATGGCCCTGAGGGCTGGCCAATTGGAGTTAAGAGCATCCCAGATGAAACAGTGATAACTTGAGGGAATTGATAGGAAATAGATTTTAATAGTTTAGAGGGCAGATATCTTTCCAGCACTAGTGCTAAGCCTTATTGTAAATACAAAAGTTGTGTGTATCTTTTATCCAGGAACTAAATGGTCAAAGGTAGGGTAGAAACCCTGGACTGGAATGAAATATTTCTACCACATTGCTCCAAGGAAAAATCTGGGCCTTCTGTCTGTTGTTAATGTTCTTGTGCAGCACACAGGAGGCTGAGCAAGCCAATGCTCTTCCCCCATCTCCATTCTTTGCAATTATGCCACTCCTTGCATCAGGAAGCCTATGTCCTCCTCTAAATGGACTGTGTCATACTACTCTGGCTCTTTAGCAATGCCGGGCAGCAGTGAGCAGACCAGTCTACTTTCTTCGCTTGCAAAGACAGCTGAAGAGAGAGCTGAAGGTTTCATATAACTGTATTCTTCTACTTAGACCCCTCATTTACTTAAACTCCCGCCACAGGAACCCTGACTATAACCTTCATGTACTCAGGCCTTTTTATGAGGATCTGGACAGATGGCCATTCAATCCAATGTTATCATGCATGCTCAAACAGCATCCTGTAGCACCAGACCAGACATCTTAGCACTTTTGGCAAAGACAATAAGGCAACTGCCAAAACCAGAGACTCCGGGGGTAGTGGGTAACTTACCTGCCCAAGATATCGTTGAAACGTGGATCTAATTCAATGTTGTACTTGTCGATATAGTCATATAAATCTTCTGTTCCCAGAACCTTGGCTATCCTCACCAACTGATATCAGAGAGAGAACCACACAAGTATAATGTATAATCAAGTCAGCAACTAATAAGTGAGCTAAATAAACCAATATGCCCTACAAATAAGTGTTAGCCTAAAAAGTTTAATTCAAATTTTGGTGTGTAGTAGGGGTCAATTTCATATAAAATTCCTGAATAAGCTCAATTAGAAAGCATTAGAAAAAGCCAACTATGGTGGCTACAATGACTCAGCGGTTAAGAGCACTGTCTGCTCTTCTGAAGGTCCTGAGTTCAAATCCCAGCAACCACATGGTGGCTCACAACCATCTGTAGTGAGATCTGATGCCTTCTTCTGAAGTCTCTGAAGACAGCTACAGAGTACTTACATATAATAAATAAATAAATCTTAAAAAAAAAAAAAAAAAAAGCCAACTATTTTGCCTGGTTCTTTCTCCCCTTGAAATGTCCCCCAGTGGTCTTTTTCTCCTCATCGCAACTCAAATGAGGATGGTTTTTCTTTTAGAACTTGTCATACACACTTCTGCGTTCATTCTAGCATTATTTTCAATTGCTTTTATTGCCTATTTGCCTACAGACAGACAATGAGCTATTTGAACGCATTCCTCTGCACCCCGTACCCCTCAGTCCTATATGGCACTTGACACAAAGCTACAGACTTTAAACTTTAGGTGACATCAAGATCATCCAAAACTGGAGTTCAGTTACAGGTGTTTGTGAGTCAAATAATATGGGTGCTGGAAACTGTCCCAGGTCCTCTTCAAGAGGACCAAGCTTTCTATAGTGTCTAAGCTGTCAATCTGGCCTCTGTGTGTGTTCTATTGCACTTCCTCACTTCACATAGAAGCAAGAGCAAAACACTAAAAGGATTTGTGTGCATCCAGGAGGTGGTGGTGCATGTTTCAGCACTTGAAGACTGAAGCAGGCAAGTTTCTGTGAGTTCAAGGCCAGCCTAGTCTACAGATGGGAGTTCTAGGGAAGCCAGGGCTGTACAGAGAGACCTGTCTTGACACTGCTTACTCCAAAATAAAAGGTTAAATCTAGCTGTTTTAAGGACCAGTAAAGATAGCTGAAAAAGTAGAGAATTCTCAGATATTACGTATTATGAACTAGGCTAGGGAGGTGAGGTGTGTGGCAACTGTACTTTAATGGTTTCTTTAATTCTTGGATTTTTGAGACGGTTTCACTCTATGTAGCACTGACTGTCCTGAAACTTGCTGTGTAGACCAAACTGGCCTTCAACTCAGAGATCTACCTCCTACGCCTGTTGAGTGCTGGGATTAAAGGCATGAACTATCTATCATACAGGGTGAGTAGGATGAGGGCAGGGATTGAAAAAAGGCTTCATAGCATAGTCTCAGAATTTAGAAACCCATATGCTGTCTCCCAGGTATTAGGACTAAAGAAATGCACAACCACATCTGAATAGTTTTTTTATATTTTTTTAAACATTGTAGCCCAGGCTGTCTTGGAACTTACCAGATAGCCTAGACCCACTGAAGTTTTTAATGAGTTTCCAGATCTGGCCATCGTTACACTAGGTCAGTAAATTTCTTAATGGGAGTAACATGTTATCACCTGATCATAATTGTCATGTCCATGGAAAAATGGCTCCTTCCGGAAGATCATACTTGCCAGCATACAACCCAAGCTCCACATATCCAAACTATAATCGTACATCTGTATTAAAGAAAACATCATTATCACATATGCATTCCCACGATTGTCACTTCTAGATACAAAATAGACATTTTTATGTCTGTGAGTACACTGTCTGCTCTTCAAACACCTCTGAAGAGGGCATCAGATCCCATTACAGATGATTATGAGGCACCATGTGGTTGTTGGGACTTGAACTCAGGACTTCTGGAAGAGCAGTCAGTGCTCTCAACTACTGAGTTGGTTAAGGGTTCCCCAAATGGATATTAAAAAAAAATTAAAAATTACATTGCTCATAGTGAAACATCAATCACACATCTTTCTCCTAGTTATTAGTTTGGTTTTTCTCTGATACAAGAGATGGAACCCAGAGCCTCTTGCATGCTAGGCAATTAGGCTACACTGCCAGCCCTTATATCCATCCAGTTTTATTTTTCCCTCAGATTTTTTTGTTAAGTGTGTATTTGTGTTTAAGATAGGGGGTGAGGGCAGTATGTGCACGAGTGAAAGTGAACTCACCCCCACCAAAAAAAATCCAGAAAGGCAAGAGCCGAGTTATAAGTAGTTATAAGTAGTTATGAGAACCTAACTTAGGTCTTCTACAAGATTAGTATGTGCTCTTAACTTTTGAGCCAACTTAGCCCCTCAAGTTTTTTTCTCCCATTAATTTATTTATTCATGTGACATCCTAATCTATCCCCTCTTACTCCCTGACACAGTCCCCTCCACCTTCCCCTTCTCCAATGAGAGGGTAGAGACCCCCAACCTCCCCACTCCACCCCACCCCCACCCCCAGCACATCAACTCTCTGCAGGACTAGGCACATTCTCTTTCACTGAAGCCAGACAAGGATCCTGTTGGGAGAATGGGATAGAGGACAGCACCTACTCCAATTGTTGGGGGACCCACAAGAAGATCAACTGCACATTTGCTACATATGTGCAGAAGGTCCAGCCTATGTATGTTCTTTGGTTGCTGGTTCAGTCTCTGAGAGCCCCAAGAGTCCAGGTTAGTTGATGATATTATCTTCCTGTGAAGTTCCTATCACTTCCAGGACTTTTCATCCTTCCTTTAATTCTTCCATAAGAGTCCCGAGCTCTGTCCCCTTTTGCTGTGGGCCTATGTATCTGTTTCAGTCAGCTCCTGGTGGAGTCTCACAACAGACAGTTATGCTAGGCTCCTGTCTATCTTCCTCATCTGCTTTAAAGCAAACTGTAAATTCTACTTTGAACCACTTGAAGAAGAAAACCCTACAATTTTACTATGTGAAGAAATCCAAGGATTCCCTTGAGAGGGCCTACCCTATTTAGTTAACTCTGAGAGAGGACACAACTGCACAGTCCTGGCTGGTCTGGAACTCACTATGTTCCCCAGGCTGTCCTTGAACTCAGAGAGCTGCCTGTCTCTTCCACCATATGGTATCATACTTAGCAAGGTTACATACTTTAGAATTCTAGAAATGAAACTTTTTAGGGCAGAACCTAAAACTTTAAGGCATTTGATATTAACTCAGAAATAATGGGTATGGAAAGTTGTCTTAAGGAATTCTAAAACACTGGGTAAATCTTTTTATCCAATAAAAACAAAAAACAAATACTTATTTTGGAGTTGGAGAAATGGCTTAGCAGTTAAGAGCACTGACTGCTATTCTAGAAGGCCAGGTCCACATCCAAGCACCCACATAGCAGCATGTAAAGATCTGTAACTCAAGGAATCCAATACCCTATTTTTACCTCCACAGGCACCAGGCACCAATGTGATACTCAAGACATACAATTGAGCAAAGCACTCATACATATAAAATTACATACAAGATTTAAAAAAAAAAAAAAAAAAGATTTAATTGTATGTGTGTTGCATACTGTTGTGAGCCGCCACGTAAGTTCTAGGAACTACACCCAGTCCTTCTACAGGAGTAGCAAGTGCTTTTAACTTGTGAGACATCATTCCCACCTCCCTTTTCTCTTACACTGTAGCCCAAGACAGGCCTCAATCTTGTGGTAATCTTGCCTCAGCCTTCAAAAGTTTAACGATGGATATCAGTGTGAGCCCCTACAACTAGAGTGTGTGTTGGAGTAGGTGGGGTATTCTTCATATTTGAGCTAAACTTAAGAGATGTGTAAAAGATGCTTGTTTCTTTTTAAAGAATCTCACGCCGGGCAGTGGTGGCACACGTCTTTAATCCCAGCACTTGGGAGGCAGAGGCAGGTGGATTTCTGAGTTCGAGGCCAGCCTGGTCTACAGAATGAGTTCCAGGACAGCCAGGGATATACAGAGAAACCCTGTCTTGAAAATCCAAAAACAAAAACAAAACAAAAGAATCTCACATTAGGCCTTGAACTAATCCTTCTACTTGTCTTCTAAAAGCTGGATTAAGTATGTACCACACATCTTCCACATCAAGAGAATCTCTTATGGGCAACTTCTGGTTCTGCTTTAGGTAAATTTAGGACCATAACTTAATACTACCCCCCCCACACACACACACCTCATGTATCTTACATTTTGCCTAATAGGATAGCTAGGGATATGATAAATGGCTTATGCAAAGCACAAACTGATGTTTCTACAAAATATGTGTAAAATAAGCACAGGAATAATACTGTACTTACATTCTCTTCTTACCTGATAATCTACAAGTAGTTCTGGACCTTTGAAATATCGGGAAGCAACTCGGACATTATACTCTTGGCCAGGATGGTAAAACTCAGCTAAACCCCAGTCTATTAGCCGAAGCTGAAAGGGAAAAAAAGAGAAAACAAGTCACATGTAACTGGAGCATCTTCCAACTCCTCTTATTCCAAAACTGGAGTACTCCAGAGGAGGTATCCTCAGCCAGGTGCTCATCCTTGCCAGCACCTCACAGTATCATCTCATCCTCATTTTTAGTTATTTTAATACATAGTATACATGCCACCACTCTGCACAGCCCCTGTTCATCATCTAAAGAGGAAAGGTCTACGAGTACCATATGACTTTAGGGTTCTCGTCCTCTCTCTGACTTCATTTCTTTTTCATTTTATCTCAACTCTATCCATGCTGCTGCTCCACCATGCCACATTGTGAGATTATGACTTTAATATATACATATTGTTTTTCATCCATGGTTTCTGACACAATAATTTTCACAACACCTATTTTCTAAGTTTCTAAAGTGATAAATACACTTTGGGGTAAAGTTATTTGTCTTTTTTCTGTGTGTGCTGGCCATTGATCGTACATGTTCCTAGGCACTGAGCTACATTCCCAGCTTTAGTGTCTGGCATAGTGCAGGCCTTAGAGAACAAAATTCCTCCTATGTACTTATACCCATTTCCTTTTCTCCAGAATGTAAATAGGAAGGAAGCGAGTTTCTTTTTTCTAAAGTAGATCACGGAAACTTATATGAAAATCTGTTCTGGTACAGACCATCTATGAAGATACCCTTTAAAAAAGGGTTTTATATCACATGAGGGAAGAATGAAGAGACTAGTCTTGTTTGTTCTCCCACTGAGCCTACCACATTGCTAATTGGCTGTTCACACTTCACATTTATGCCATGAAACACCACAAGGAGTTCAAAGGGTTGTTGGACAGCCGTGTGGCCATTCCTAGAGAGCAGTATGCTGGGACATAGCATGGTGCTCGGACAAGTCCCAAGCCTTGCCCTCAGCATCTCTCCACATGTTGTCATTTGTAATACTGTCATTTGTAATATTTTGAACAAGCCAGTAAATCTATTTACCTAAGTTCTAAAAGTTCTAGCAAAGTGTGTACACTCAAGCAATAGCAGTTGTTCAGAAGCATAGATGGAAAACCTTGGGGCTTGTTTCCATCAGCATTTAACAGGGGAGAAGGGGCAGTTTTAGGAATCGGCTGTCTAGGTAGTAAGTACTAAAACTGGATCAAATTAGAGGATACTCTGCTAGTGTCTAATGTAGAAATTACTTTTCTTCTAGGCAGATATTTCTTCCTGGCCTTGCATTGCTGGGCCTGCTCCAGTACTCTCAAAGTGTCATATTCTACTGGAACTCTACAGAACATCCTTCTATGCTGTGCTGACTAGTTTTATTTCAACTTCACATAAGCTACAGTCATTTGGGAAGAAGAAACCTCAATAGAGACTTAAAGGGAGGCAAGCCTGTGGTGCACTCTTGATTGAACAGGTCAGTGAGCAGCATTCTTCATGGCTACTGCATCAGCTCCTGCCCTCTAAGTTCCTTCAATGATGCACTGTGCAATCAAACTATAAGCTGAAACAAACCCTTTCTCTCTAAGTTGCTTTTAGTCATGATTTTTATCATAGCAATGGAAATCACAACTACAACATACCCCTTATAGATATAATATCTATCCTCTGTTACCTGTCACCACCTTCTCCCTGATCCCTCCCTTTCCAATACCTTTCTGAAACAGGGTCTCACTATGTAGACCAAGCAAGCCTTGAAGTCAGAGCAATATCCTGGTTCAGCTTCTCACGCTTTGACACTTCTTGAACAATTGATTTAGTCACCACACTACTTTGTTCACTCATATAGCTCCAGCCTCAACACCCCTATTATGTGACATATGTCAAAAAACATATCAATTGTATGAATAAGTCACCTAAATCCCCAATGACTACAACAGTGATCACTGTGAAAGAGGTAGGCTTGGGCAACTTAAAAAATGAATGTCAGGGTAGCCTAAAAGCCATAAACACTGCCTTCGGTTGCCAAGATGGTTCAGCATGTTTTACACAAAACCTAATGACCTCAGTTCAAGACCCAGGACTCACATGTTAGAAAGAAAACTTGACAAAGTATTCATCTGATCTCTCTACATCTGACACAGTATGCACACATTCACACTTCCATTTTAAGAAGAAAAGGCTGGAAATTATGCATCCGTGTGCTAGATATAATGGAGATGTGCTAACTCCATCTTATTTATAAAAGAGGCTTCACTTTACCTTTCTGTGCTCATGATCAATCATGACATTATGGGGTTTCACATCTCTATGCATAATTCCCATGCTGTGACAATAATCCAGGGCCTGCAAGAAAGGAAAATTTGTTTGTATGAATTACTATTTAGTTGTTTACTTTCTCTTCTATGTCAGTTTTCCTAATAGCCTTATGACAATCAGGGGAATCAGGTAGCTATTCCCTTTGAACTGGTTCATATAGTCACACTCAGGGCTCCATCCAAATTACAAAATCTCCACTCACACCCTCCCAACCCCCAGAAAGGCAGGGTTTTGCTATGTTGTAGCCCAGGCTACTTTCAAACTTCAGTATCCTGAGTGCTGGGATTATAGGTGTGCACTGCACTTTACTTATCTCAGTATCCTTTCTGTTCAGAAAGACTCAAAATCTATAACAACTGCACAACTTCTTATCCAAAGGCTTGATTATTTCTACAAACACATTCCCCTCAAAAGAAAATTTAGCCTACCAACATTTAAAGACAGGAATTTCTTTAGTAGCAGAGTGGGGATGAATAACCATCTGTCTGCTTATATGAATATTTTATCTGCACATCATCATGCCTATACATGTACATTCCATCCATGGCTGTTTTCTTGCTATAACAGCAAAGATGTTGGACCAACAGAGGACCAAGACTTCAGCCCTATAAAGAAATTTGCCGGGGCTGGAGAGATGGCTCAGCGGTTAAGAGCATTGACTGTTCTCTTCCAAAGGTCATGAGTTGAAATTCGAGCAACCACATGGTGGCTCACAACCATCTGTAATGAGATCTGATGCCCTCTTCTGGTGTGTCTGAAGACAGCAACAGTGTACTTAGATATAAGAAAAGAAATTTGCCAGCTCCTGATCTAGGTCATCTATCAAATATGAATAGAGTTTATAAGCTGAAATTGAAGTGAATGGAACAACACACCTTTGAGTTTGTCAATCCTGGCCTTTGTCAACCAATGCCATTAGCTAAGTTCTTGTTCTTCCTGAAGGACAGCATGGGTTTCTAGCCTGTAGGGCTGGGCAAACATGTCTACACCTACATATTCTGCTTTCCACATGAGCCAAAAGAAGATCAATGTCTATACAGGTACAATCATTTGTGCTCTTGGAGGTCAGTGTTTCACTATATGACTCTGGATGACCTAGAACTCATTATGTAGACCCAGACTGTTTTCAAAACCAGGTATCTGCCTGCCTCTGGCTCCCAAGTGCTGGAATCAACAGCATGTACAAACATGCCTAGCTTTCTTTTGAGACTTAAGTAAGTTGCTACAGTATTAACCTATGATTAATAGGAAAATTTATCCTATTCTAAGCAGTTCCCTCCTTATAAAGTTAATCTTGTAAATATTGAGTTGCAAGATGTTTTGTGATCTCACTTTAGAAATCAAAGTCCACTTGTAGTCAGCAATCTCTAAGAAGAACTTTACAATCCTTAGAACAATGATGACCCTCTGAGGGTTAAGTTCAAGAGTCTTTTTCTTTTTACTTTTCTTTTTTTTTGTTGTTTTTTTGTTTTTGTTTTTGAGACAGGGTTTCTCTATGTAGCCCTGGCTGTCCTTGAACTCACTCTGTAGACCAGGCTGGCCTCGAACCCAGAAATCTGCCTGCCTCTGCCTCCCAAGTGCTGGGATTAAAGGCGTATGCCACCACTGCCCGGCAACAAACAAGTGTGATGGGTCATAACTCTGAATCCCAGAATGTGAGAAGCTGGGAAAGAAAGATTAACAAGACAGGCTTCCCTGGACAGGACTGATTTGTGAGTCGTCAGCTACCCTTGCTTCAGAGTAGGCCCCTGTCACACAACACCTACCTGTTCTACTTACAGTTCTATTGCACCCCACTTCATTACTGAGACTTTACTCAAGAGTCTAATACTAAAAACATTTTAAAACTATTGTTGAAGCCCTCTGCTTTCAGTACATATTTAATACCCTGGGTTCCTCTAACATCAAATAAACAAAAGAAAAGATCATCCTAAAAACATTCAATAGCTATAAGTACTCACTTTCAGAATTTCATACATGTAAAATCGAATGTCGTAGTCTGTTAACGTCTGGTACAATTGCTGTTAAAGACAAATAAAACAGGTAAGCTATAAAACAATGCTAAGATGAAAATTTCGTCACAGTAATTCATTGAACATGATCCCATGATTTGTTTACCAAATGCTCTCAACCTCTCCACCAAAAATTCACTTTCAAGAGACTCTTCGAGTCTTCACCCCTACATGTCAAACACTATAAATGTGTACTAAGGAAAGCGCCTCCATTCTTCAGTTATACCAGAATAGAGAACTGCTCAAATCCGTAAGCCACCTGAGGATGCGCACTCAAAGGTCTGTACTGTACACGCTGTGTTATGGCAGAATCTTACATGATCCTTTTCTCATTATCTTCCATGACCTACATCCTAGAGGATGGAGCACAGCTCAGTGATGGCTGAGTTGCCAGGCACTTTAAACTCTTAAGACCTGGGTCCAACATCCAGCAACACGTGTAGGGAAAAAGAGGAATAGCCTCAAGTTCCTAAAGATCTTAGGAAATGTGCTAGTCTTTGTATTATATAACTATTATATAAATAATATATTCTTTCTTGTACATGGTTGCCTAAAGTCAACATGTACTGTTACCTTCACTAGTATGGACAACAGCAGAAACTGATAAATGTGATAAGATATAAATGTACTAGTTATTCTAAGAGCACTGAACAAAATGAGTGTAAAGACATGGAAAGCAGACATTACTTTAACACTAATAAAAACAAGCAAAAAGCAAGCTCTTTCTACACTGGCATCCCCAAATTCTCTCTATGTCATCTAAAACTCCAGTAGTTTTAAACGGTTATGGATGATACCTTGAAGTCTGTGTTGTTTACATGTTCAAAAACCAAGGCAGGAGTTCGAGACTAAGGGAAGAAAAAGAAAACACATTAGTACTGGCCCTGGCAACATTAGTTTTCAGCTTGTGGATGTTGTGTAGAGAATATGACAGTCCTTGTTGCAGTACTAAGAAATTTTGTTCACTCTGATCATTACTATACTTAGGTTATTTTTTGGAAGGATTGAGGAAAAACCCTCCAAGCAGCTGAAACCTCACAAGGCTTGAGGTGGCCCAACCATATACCTAATGCCCAATAGTACTTGGCTTCAGATTGCATATTGTGTTCAACACATTTGGCTTTTACTGTTATCAGTCTTCTAGAAGGAACAGACTTTGTGCATGCATGAATGTGTGTGCATGTGTGTACTGAAATCTCTTCTTTCAAAGCAGAGCCTAAGCTGGGTAAGTGTATAGCTGATTTAGAACATTTAAAGCAGCATTAAATGGTGATGACAATAGAACCAAGTCAGTTATGCTTTGGGCTCAGCATCACTGGAGCCCTGCTGGGCCTTGGAAACATCACTGTACTTACCACAGGGTCTTTTACAATGTCTGCAAGTGTGATGATGTTGGGTCCACCTCTCAAATTCTCCAAAATCTTTATTTCACGCTTAATTTTCTTCTTTTTTACTGGCTGAAATAGTAAAGAGTAAAACTATATCAGAAAAAAAGAGCATTTCCTAGTGCATCTTAGTTACCAGTAATACAGAGCTCTCTGTGAGGTAAGTCTCCAAATAGTGTGGCTCAGCAGGCAGTGCATGAAAAAAAAAAAAACCCAACTAATAGAAATTGCATATTGACAGCCTACTGGCTAAATGACTTGTGTAATATTTCAAACAACTTTGTGCAAGAATTTGTTTTAAAATTGTTATGATGTATGGGTGTTTTGCCTGCGTGTACATTTGTGCACGTGTGCCTGATTGAGGCCAGAAGAGGACATCAGATCCTCTAGGACTAAAGTTTAAGATGGTTATGAGCTGCCATGTGGGCTAGGAATCAAAGCCAGGCCCTCCAAAGAACAGCTACAGCTCTCAACCACTGAGTCATCTCTTCATTCTAGAGTCAACATTTTAAAACATCAGAATGCAAATATGCATTTTCTAGGTTTTCTTTGCAAAAGAAACCATCAAGAAACACCAGATCTGCACTGTTACATGACACTAGTCACCTGCATCTAAGAAGCAACTATCTGGGCTGGCAAGATGGCTCTGTGGGTAAGAGCACTGACTGCTCTCCCGAAGGTCCTAAGTTCAAATCCCAACAACCACATGGTGGCTCACAAGCACCTGTAATGATATCTGATGCCCTTTTCTAGTGCGTCTGAAGACAGCTACAGTGTACTTATACATAATTTTTTTTTAAAGAATTGTCTCCTTTTCTTTTGTAGAGGAGGATGTATGTAGTGCATGTGCATGTATACATGTGTGTGAATGTAAAAGCGAGGTCAACACTGGGCATCTTCTCAATTGCTTCTCCATTACATTTGTCATAAATGTAACATATAACATTTACTGGCTTCTAAATAAACCCCAGAGCATGTACAACTTAAGAGACTAAACTGAGACTGTCGGTCTTGGCTGCAAGCATCTTTACCTGATAGGCCACCACTTTAATAGTCCTCTACCTTTTGAGACAGGATCTCTACAAATCTGAACCTTCCTGAGTTAGCAGGTTAACGGTTAGCCTGCCTGGTCAGTAAGTCCCAGGCATAGTCAAGCCTTTACATGCCCAAAACTGACTATAGGCACATACTGTTATGACTGGCTTTCTAGGTGGTTTCTGAGGATCTGAATCCAGGTCCTCAGACTTGCATAGCAAGCATTTTTCTGACTAATATTCCCATCTGTTATTTTGTCTGTTTCTCCTTTCTTGTAGCACTAAAAATCAAACCCAAGGCCTCCTGCAAGCATTCTACCAGCACGCCACAGGCCCGGACAGCTCCTCTTTCTGACAAGGCATGAGCTTCCAGGTTTGTCTTAGTTGCAACCGTTCATATAGTTGAAGTGCAGGTGGTGATACCACAGTAGCTGCACTCATGTCATCTGCTTGCCTTTCTTATCCTTACAGAGCAGAGATGTGATTTGCTTACTGAAAACAAAAGCATAGGACGTAACTCAAAGCACAGGACAAGGACGCTGTAAACTTGGGAAAGAGGAGTGAGTCTGCGTTTTTATTCCCCATTTGACCACATCCTAACTATCCCTTCTCTTGCTTTAGGTTTGATCTGTCAAGCTAGTATCAGGGGTTCTACAGACTTCAGAGGGTATGATGGGTAGGCTAAACTACTGAAAAATATTTTAAGTGAAATGTATAAAAAGGCATCGACATGTATAGATTCCATATTCTAAGTAACTCTTAACACTGTTTCTCTTATACTCACCTTGAGAATTTTAACAACAACTTTTTCATTATTTGTGATATTGATGGCTTCAAACACTTCGCTGTATTTGCCCCTGCCTAATTTTCGAACAAGCTGGTAGTCATCTTGATTTCTGTGGATAAAAAACAAAGTGACAATGATTTCAAATTTTCAATTTTCTAAAACTGTATTTTTGCCAGACATGGTCGTATGTGCTTGTAATTCTAGCCTTGGAAGTAAACACAGGAAGATTTGTATTCAAGGTCATCCTGGTCTGTTTATAGAAAGCTTATTGACAGCCTGGGCTACAGATGACTCTGAAAAGAGAAAAAGGAACACACACACACACACACACACACACACACAGACACACACACACACACACACACACAAATGGAGGGAGAGATAAAAAGACAGACAACTTTATTACCGGTAGATGTAAAACAAGAGATATTCCAAATGTTACATTAAAAAAAAAACAAAACAACAAAACAAAAAAAAAAACCCAGAAAACTTGAGACTATAACTCAATTAGCAGAACACTGACCTACCATACACATGGCCCTAGGTTCAATCCCCAGCACCATGTAATCCAGACATGGTAATACACCTATATTCCTAGCATTCAGGAGGTAAATATCAGAAACAAGGTCATCCTCAGCTACATAGTTCAAAGCTAGCCTATGTATGAGATCCTGTCTCAAAAAGCAATAATATTTATTATTATTATTTTCTTTTTTGTTTGTTTGTTTGTTTTTGTTTTTGTTGTTCTTTGAGACAGGGTTTCTCTGTGTAGCCCTGGCTGTCCTGGAACTCACTCGGTAGATTAGGCTTGCCTTGAACTCAGAAATCCGCCTGTCTGTGCCTCCCAAGTGCTGGGATTAAAGGCATGCGCGACCACTGCCCAGCTATTATTATTATTAAGCATTGTCAAATGTCCTTTTAAATCTCAAACTATTATATACTAATGGCACAGTGCACACAGTTAGCTTATATGTTTGTCTTTAACAGTATGCTGACTTTCCCTTCAATTTGTATGTATTCTTGCTTCATACTATCTGGTCCACTGTTGGCACTTAGTAGAACTCAACAAATGATGTAAGGGTATTACAGATATACCTGTAAGTAGCCCTTTCTTATCAGGCTTCTTTTCCTACAAAATGGCTTCCATATGTAAATATATTTAGGTTTGATCTCTCATCTGTCCTTCCGGACAAGATCTGATGTGTATTAAAGTTTGCAAGTGCATTAGAAACAGTGAACCATGGGGTCCTGCTTTTACCTACATTCTGTTAACTAATAAGAACATTAGCGCTTATAAGCAGAGTAAATAACAAGACGTTAATACTTTCCCTCCTTCCCCTGATGCTTAGAGGCTTTTGCTCTAATAAACAATAAACAAATGCAATCCCAGGACCCAGGAGACTCAGGAAGGAGAATAGTAAGTCTGAGGCTAGCATGGCCTACAAAATGAAGGCTCACTATAAAAAGCAAGCAAGCAACAACAAACCTACTGGCTACTAGTAATTCTACTAGATATGGCAGTACACACCTATTCCCAGATATTTGGGAGGCTGGGACAGGAGGGTAACAAATTTAGGGTTTGCCTAGGATACAGAGTGAATTCAAGACCAGACTATTTAACTTACAAAAACATTATCTCAAAATAAAAAATAAAGTGGGGTTGGTGGCACATGCCTGGAGTAACAAACCCTTGTCTTTGGGAGGTAAAAACAGGATGATCAGAAGTTTAAGCACAACCTAAGTATAAGAATCTGTCTCAAAATACATCTTCCTCCTCAAGAAAATGGAGCTGGAGAGATGACTTAGTAGTAAAGAACACTTGTTTTAAGAGAGGACCCAGCTTCAGTTCCCAGCACCCACAACAACCATCTGTGAGCAGTTTTAGGGGACACGATCCCCCATCTCCTGATCTCTAAGGGCACCAGGCAAAACATGCAAAACGTGCGCGCGCGCGTGTACACACACACACACACACACACACACACACACACACACACTAAATAAATAAATCTTAAAGAAAATAAATATGGGCTGGCAAGATGGCTTAGAAGGTAAAGGCCCTTGCTATAGAGACCTGAATTCAAATGCTGGTCCTATACAATACACAGAAAGAACCATGTCCCAAATGTGGCACATGCAGACTCCTCATCAAATAAATAATGTGTAAAAATTTCACACCCCATGAAATAAAATAAGATGAAAAAAACTAGACTGAGAGGCAGCTCAGTTAAAAATACTCTACCAGATGGAAGACCAAAAGGTGGACATTTCATTCCTTCTTAAAAGGGGGAATTAAATACCCATGGAAGGAGTTGCAGAGATTAACTATGGAGCAGAGACTGAAGGAAGGACAAGCCAGCCTAAATACAGCTATCTCCTGAGAGGCTTTGACAATACCTGACTAATACAAATGTAGAGGCTCACAGCCATCATTGAACTGAGTATATGGTCCCCAATGAAGGATTTAGAGAAAGGTTCTATGAAGCTGGAGGGTTTGCAGCCCCTTAGGACGAACAACAATACAAACTAACTAGTACCCTCAGAGCTCCCAGGGACCCAACCTCCAACCAAGGACTATTTTATGGTGGGACTGATTGTTTTGGCAGCATGTGTATAGTAGAGGATTGCAAAGCTGATCATCAATAGGAAGAGAGGACCTCAGCCTTGTGAAGGTTCTGTGCCCCAGTGTAGGGGAATGCCAGGGCCAATAAATGGGAGAGGGTGGGGTGGCAGGCATGGGAATGGGGGAGGCAACAGGAGTTTGTTCTTGTTTTTGTTTGTTTGTTTGTTTGTTTGTTTTTTGGAGGGGAAACTGGGAAAAGAGAAATTTACATGTAAATAAAGAAAATACCTAATTTAAAAAAAAAAAAAACAACAACTCTACCATGCACGAATTCCTGATGCATAACCTGGGTGTGCTGGTTATACCTGCAGTCCCAGCTCTGGAGAGAGGAGACAGGAAGACTACAACTTCAATGTCATCCTGGGCTAGACAGCAAATTTAAGGGCAGTTTGGGAGACTAGAGATATAACCCAGCAGTTAAGTATCTGCCTATGATCTATAAGGCTCTAGGTTTAATGCTAAGTAATGGGGGGAAGTGGAGGCAAAATTCTATTTCTTCTTATAATACAGTATGTACCATTATCAGCCACTCATTTTTCTCAAGCAGTTACAAAGGAGAAAGAAAAGACAAAAAGAAGAATGGACAACATTAATACTATCCAGTCTTTCTGTTTGCTGAGTTCTCTCATACAAGGGCATATAAACTAATACAAACAAGCAATTAGCACCATGCAAACACTCAAAGGGGCTCTCTAGTACCATTTCAGCACAGCTATGAGTAAAGCACTTGACTCAAGATAAGATTCTTAACACTCCTGCAAGTAACCACAAGTATAACTAGAGTTCAAAGTCTGTGACATTATAGAATTGTTAAGATTATCAATAGTGATAACATTTATTGGTTTGTAACCATGGTTCTTAGTGGTATCTCTAAGGCAAGAGTGTCTCCTTATATGCAGAAAAATTGCTTGCTGTTAAATTATTACAGCATATTAGAATGGAAAACAAATGCTATGACAGTTCAGGGAGAGTTTTAACTATTTACTCCATTCACATGGAGTCAGATATAAAATATAGTATACGGGAGTTAACATTTTATTTTTGAAACAAGGTTTACTAGCCCAGGTTGACCTATAATTCAAGGTCATGTGGCCTCTGCTCCAATTTCTAAATTTAGCTCAATTATAGTCAGTTATATGTATATAAAGTTATACTCAGTGTATGCATGTATATGTGTGTATCAATTTAAAAATTGCTTTTTCTGTAATCAATTATCAAATGTTTTTATCACAAAAACAACACATTCAGGCAGGAAATGCAAACATTCAAATGAGCCTCTCATTTGATGGTAAACATGGTTGTTGAAGGAAGCAATAGCACTTGCAAGTGCAAGATGGACTACTCCATGGGTCTAGGATGTTGTCATGGAAAGGGTCCATGGAAAGTCCCATTGAAAGGGACTAGGGTCATGGGAAGGATAAAAGGTTTAAATCCTGTTTTTCAGCCTTTATTATAACTATGGGACAGAACCCCAATCCTCAAAGTGCTATATATAATTAGGAATTTGGTAATTCACAATACTGAGGAACCACACTTGCCTTTACCTCATGCAAACCCTACAAACTGGGCTGCCAAATCAGCAAGCTTATCCTTGTCCTTGAGCTTTGAACAGGTGAGTACAGAGAAATAAATGCAAATAATTACCCCCACTCCACCACATGTGATTCATAGTCCCAGTACTCTCGGGGTCTGTGCGTGTTAACATCTGTGTAAACTCTGGCCCTGCTTGGCACGGGTCCCGACATGTCAGACAGGTTGACAGACAAAGCTGAACTTGATGTTTGAAGATCCGGCAATCACTCTGTTCAAAAGCAGAAGTTGGTAAGACTGTTTCAGACCCCTTTTCTTCACACTGCAGAAACAAAATGTAAAAAGACAAAAAATTTACTTTTTTCAAAGTATAATGCCAAAAAAACTATTTTACTAATAACAATGGTCTCAAATATACATCTGTGCTAAAATGTCCCAGCTGTGCTAGAACTGACACCAAACCTAATTAAATCTGTGAAGTAGCCTGTAATCTGCATTCTAAGAGCATGGAAGATTAAAAAACAGCACTGAGTAGCAGCAATGCCACTGTTTATACAGAACATTGAGATAAACTTTATTTCAAATTTAAAAACAGAAACTGGTACTTTCTTTTTATAGGAACAAACTTAATAAAAACTGCTGACGGGGGCGGCAGCAGACACCTATAATCCAGTACTTCAGAGGCAAGATTTCTAGGTTATCTTCAGCTATATGGAGTTTGAGGCCAACTTGGGCAGGACACCCTGTCACAAAACAACTACAAAAAAACATATCTTCAGAAAAGGGCCCAGCAAACATGAAGCAGACAGAAGAATTGGAAAATTCAAGGTTAGTCCTAACTAACAAGTTGGAGGCCCGCCTAGGCAATAAGAGATTTTGTCTCAAAAACAAAACCCACAAAACAAAACACAAGTCAACAACAAAATCTGGGGGAAATCAGTATGTATGTTTTTATAAGCATGCTATCAAATCAAATACCCTCCCTGACATTTGTCTTCCTCCACTGAAATCCCTACAACACTTGTTGATCCCTGTGCTGCATATTTAATTAAAACGTACTGGGTCTTCCATGTGATAACTTCAGAGAGACATATGCAGTTTTCTGGTTCATAATGCCTAACTTCATTCAAGAGCCAGCCTGGTCTACAAAGGATGCAGGCCAGTTAAGGTTACATAACAAGACCCTGTCTCAAAACAATAGCGTCATGACACACAACCAAAAGACACAACAAAACACCAGTAATCAAAAAGGAAGCAAAAGAGACATGACAACTCAACACAACATACTCCCCTTAACTGTTGTACCACAGGGAAGATGCAATAGATAATTCTGGCAAAACTAGACAGAGACAAATTAAAGATTTATACTAATGTAAAATTATGAAGTTGATATATAACCATATTAGGAAAAATTCCTCAAATAACTAAGTATGCCCATATGTGTAGCACATAAGAGTACACTTATAAATGAAAAAAGACATAGAACAAAATATTACATTGGGTAGGGAGGGGCTGCAAGGATGGCTCAGTCAGTAAAGCACTGAGTTCAATTCCCAGATCCTTAGTTAAAAACAAACAAACAAAAACCAACAGCTACTTGTGATGGTATATGCCTGTAATTCTGGGGAGATACAGTCAAGATTCCTGGGGGGAGAGGCTGAGGCTCTGCTGGCCAGCAAGTTCAGCCCTAAATTGGTAAGCACCAGTCCAATCAAGACCCTGTTTCAAAAAGGAGATGAATGTATTAAGAGAGCACTCAAAGAGAGCACTCTGGCCACCATAACAACTGTATATACAGGTACACCCTCAAATATGAGCACTGGTGCATACAGACAGAGATAAGCTAAACTAAGCACACTGCACTGCATACCACACCACACCACACCAGACCACACCCACACACAAGCAGTTAAAGGGCTGGAAAGATAGCTCAGCAGTTAAGAGCACTGACTGCTCTTCCTGGGGTCCTGAGTTTAATTTCCAGCAACCACATGGTGCTCACAACCGTTATCTGTAATGGAATTCAATGCCCTCTTTTGGTGTGTCTGAAGACAGCTACAGTGTACTCACATAAAGTAAATCTTAAAAAAAAAAAAAAAAAGGCAGTTAGAAATATAACTGTAGCCGGGCAGTGGTGGCACACATCTTTAATCCCAGCACTTGGGAGGCAGAGGCAGGTGGATTTCTGAGTTCGAGGCCAGCCTGGTCTACAGAGTGAGTTCCAGGACAGCTAGGACAGGCTACACAGAGAAATCCTGTCTCGAAAAATCAAAAAAAAAAGAAAAAAAGAAAAAAGAAATATAACTGTAGGCATGGTGGCACAATGCCTTTTAATCCTAGCACTTGGGAGGCAAAAAACAGACAGGATCTCTGTGAGTTCAAGACCAGCCTGTTCTACAAAGAGGTCTCAGGAGAGCCAAGGTTGTTTCTTTGCATTTATCTTACACACTGTCAGACATTTTTGTTTGTTTGTTTGTCTTTCAAGACAAGGTTTCTCTGTATAGCCCTGGCTGTCCTCGAACTCAGAAATCCACCTGCCTCTGCCTCCCAAGTGCTGGGATTAAAGGCATGAGCCACCACTGCCTGGCGCTATCAAGACATTAATATAAAAATACACAAGTGTATCATTTTAGCCATGTGTTAAGTGAACAACTTAGTAGCACTGGTTACATTCATAATCTTGTACAGCTATCAATTCACCACCTATTTCTAGAAACTTCCAAACTGAAATTCTGTGTTCACTGAAAATAAACACCCATATTTTGTACCCAGCTTTACTTCTCTATTTGTTCTTCAACATTTAGTCTGTTTTCTAGTACAATGTCTTAAGTTTTATCCTCTAGAATACCTTATAATTTCTTTCTTTGAGGGGGAATAATATTCTATTGCATTTACACAGTGTACTTTGCTTTATCTACTCATCTGTTGGCCGTACACTTGACCTGAGTCAACATTTTAGCTACTGTGAATAATATTGCTATGCACATGGGTATAGAAGTATTTGAAACCTTGCTATCAATTCAGAACTGTGGCCTTGAATTCAGATTATCTGCCTGTCTCTGACTTCCAAATGCTGGGATTAAAGATATGTGTCAACACTGCCAGGGGTGGGGTTTGAGATGGGGTTCACTATACAGCCCAGGCTGGCCTTGGATTTACCATCCTCCCACTTCTGCCACCATTTCCCTAAAAGTTGAGGTTATTCTTACCCTTTTGTGTTTATTGGCCATCTTTATCACTTTAATCAAAGAAATGTCTATTCCATCCTGTTGTCTCACATTTAATTTTGAAACCATTTCCAATAAAAGTTTAAAATAGTGGGTTTATCCATTCACACTTGGATTAATATCTACAATATATGAAGAACTAAGAAAATTACAATCCAAGGGCCAGGAAGAGGGCTCAGCAGGTAAAAGTGCTTTCAGAACAGACCTAACAACCTAGGTTTGGATCCCTGAAATCCAAAGAGTGGCGTGACCTCTGACCTCCATCCATACAAGTCTTTTTTTAAAAGAAAATTAAGACTAAAGAGATGGCTCCAAGCACCAGACACACACCACATGGTTACCATATGTACTCATAAAATAAATCCTTAAAAAGGAAGGAAGGAATAAAAAGGACACAAGAAGCTAAAGACTCAGAATTGACAGCACTCACTACTCTTGCAGAGGACCTGAGTTTGGTCCCCAACACCCACATTCCTAACCATCTGTAACTCTTGTTCCAGGGTATCCAATGTCCTTTTCCGGCCTCTCCATGGAAACTTTGCGCGCGCGCGGGCGGGCAAACACACACACACACACACACACACACACACACACACACAAACACAGTGTACAGACATGAGTGCAGGCAAAATACATATACATAAAGCCATAACCTAGAGTCATTTGGGAAGAGTCTCAAAAAAGGACTGTCTACACAGGCTGGTCTAGGGACATGTGGGTGCCACTGAGCATCTCTACAGTGCTCCCTATTGTAATATTTTATCATAGCAATAGAAATGAAGCATGTCCCAAACTGGGCAACCGAACCTTTAATCACAGCACTCAGAATGTGAAGACAAGAGAGGGCTAGTGTTTAAGCCCTCCAATGAAGTACTTTAAGCAGGTGCAGTAAGTAGGAACAAGCCATAATCCCAGCACTTAGCAGGCTGAGGCAGGAAAATCACTTCAAGTTAAGATGGACTACATAGTGAGGATGATCCTGTCTATAAATAAAAACAACAAATAGTACCATGGTTTACTGCCACACAGAGCAAATCATCTGTAAAATGATATTCAACTTTACAATAACAATAAGACATTCACACAAACTTCTAATAGCTGGACTTTTCTAGAGTATCAAAATAAAATGGGTTTCCTGAATTGTGGTGCTGCAACTTCAGTAAACGATTGGGATGTAGAGAGTTGAGAAAACAGGGATGTAGTAAATAGGACATGAAAAACCAGATGATGTATGAGATAAATACCTGAATTAGTATTTCATTCGCACCTCTGTAACTTCTAACAAAAGGAAACAAAGACAGACCAAGTTTCTCACCTACTGGCTTGGTTTCTTCATATATTTCCTCTCATGTCTTAACAATCATGTACATATGAATCCACTCTAAAAGGTGACATTAGGTTTTGGATTACCGTTCTCCTTGGGCTTCTGCAGGAGATTGACTCCAGGATCAACCACCAGCAAATACCACACTGAAGGAACTCAGTCCTTACATAAAGTGACATTGGGCTAGGTATGGTGAATATACCCATAACCCCAGCAATTATGAAGGTGGAGCAGGACTGACAGTTCAAAGCTAGCTTGGGATACATGAGACTGTTTAAAATAAAAAAACAATTTTCACATATCGAATCTCTTATTACCTGTGAACTATCCCCAGGTTATTTTATAAGATGTTTAATGTAAATACTACATAAAAAGCTGTTAGAATATATGGTTTAGACAGTAACAGTCTCTACCTGCTTAGTATAGATGTAACTTGTTTTTCTGAATACAGTTTTTTCAATCCATGATTGGTTGAATCTGTAAAGGCAGGAGAACCCAAGGCTGATCAAGCATGAACTAAGTTTAATGCTTAAAGACTTACCTGTGGACTGATGACAGAAGATCACTAAAACAGTTCAAGCAGAAAGAGACTGAGAGTGAGCAGGATTTAGGAGGCAGAGGCTGTTGTAACTCCTATGTGAGAAAGGCCAACCCAGCTCAATCTAGGATCCTAGTGGCATATACAGCTGGACACCACCACCAAAAAATCCTCTGGCATAGCATTAATTGCATAACAAACAGCTCTGGGTAGACTGGAAAATAAGTGGGAGGTAACTCATTTCTATTTGAATATATTGTTGGTATCATGTATGAGATACCACAAGACATGTTCTGGATGTAAATTTTAAATGGCTGTGAGACATTCAAATGGAGACTTTGAGTGGACAATTAGAGATCAGAAGTCTAGAGCTAGAAGAGGTTCTCAGCTTTAAATACCCAATTGTCTCAGAAATTCTTTTAAAATATCCATTAGATTATGTGTGTGTTGAAGAACAAACAGCAAGTGCTCTAATCCATGAGCCATCTCTCCAGCCCCCCAGTCTTTTCATTTATTTTTTTGCCCCCCACCTTTTGGTTTTTCAAGACAAGGTCTCTTTGTGTAGCCTTGGCTGTCCTGGAAATAACTCTGTAGACTAGGCTGGCCTTAAACTCAGAGATCTACCTGTCTACCTCCTGAGTGCTGTGATTAAAGGCAGGCACCACTACACTCAGATCTTCATGCTTCAAGCACCCTTAACCCCACTGACATATGTCCCTCATCAGTACTTTAATGAGAGCTTATTTGGAAGTTAGCAAAGCAAAATGAGCATTGGCTATCTGGAGGGTCAGTGTTTATAACCACTGAGCAATAAATTAAGACCTTAAGGACATCTGAATCATCCTTAATTACCATCTTCCCAACCATCTAGTGACTAACAATTCCATGGCACTGTATCTACACACTCTGAGCATGTGGGTGCATGTCTATTATTCCAGCACTCAGTAGGCTGAGGAAGGAGGATCACCAAGAATGAGGTCACCTGGCTATGAGACAAGACACTGCCTCAAAACAACCAAAAGACATTGCTAAGTCTTGAATGCCTGAAGTTTAGCCTAATACAAATCTGTGAAAAACCTGTCAAAATCTTCCTTACTAAATAAAGTCAACCACACCAAAGCCGGTTACATGGCTCTGTATACCGATTATTCAACAAAATAGAATTAAAGGAAAACTCTGTTAAAACTAAGAAGCTTAGAAATGGTCCAATATGTGATAACTACAAAAGGCCCACTACATATTTCTTTTTTCTTTTTTTTCTTTTTTGGTTTTTGGAGACAGGGTTTCTCTGTGTAGCCCTGGCTGTCCTAGAACTCACTCTGTAGACCAGGCTGTCCTGGAACCCACCTGCCTATAATCCCAGCACTTGGGAGGCAGAGGCAGGTGAATTTCTGAGTTCTAGGCCAGCCTGGTCCACAGAGTGAGTTCCAGGACAGCCAGGGCTACACAGAGAACCCTGTCTCAAAAAAACAAACAAACAAACAAACAAAAAAAAATGAAAGAAAGGAGGAGGAATGAAGGAGGGAAAGGGGGGAGCGCTCCTGCCCACATAGCAAAAAAAAAGTGGCACTAGGAGTGATCCTGGGGCTTTGAATATGCTGGACACATTCTATAGTATCTCCTAGGTCCTCTGACTCAGAAAAGGTAATTATAGTCAAAAGTGAGAGAAAACAGGACCCAGAGAAGCAAGCAAGTAGGCAAAGCTGAAAGACCTTTGCTAATCCCTGAAGATTCAAATCTTGTTCTGACTTAAGCCAAAGCCAAGGGAGCATTATGGGTGAATGATGTTTACACATTTAGGCTGAGAGTGAAGATGAAGACTGGGGGGAAGAAATAAGTATCACATTTCAACTTAGTTTAAGGTAGCCTCTGGAGACCCAATAAGCAAGGTCTCTATAGTTAAAAAAGAATTGTGTTGGGGGAGGGGAGGGGGTCCGTTGCGTTGCTATGTGTCTCAATGACCTACCTATACCTATAATCCTAGTATCTTGGAGGTGGAAACAGGAAAATTAGAAGCTCAAGGTTGGGCTGGAGAGATAATGGCTCAGTGGTAGAGAAACCCCAGGTTCCATTCACAGTATTCACATGACAACTCACAACCATCTACATAGCTCTACTTTCAGGGAATCCAAAGCCCTCTTGACCTTGGAGACACTGAATGCATGTGGTACAGAGCACAGACATACATAAAGACAAAGTCACAGAAATTAAAATAAAACAAAAATTCTTCAAAGAGGACCTTTGTTCAGTTCCCAGCACCACTTGTTAGGATCCCAACCATCTATTGGTTCTGGAGGGATCTGAACATCCTCTTCTGGCCTGAACAGGCACTGCATACATGTGATACACATACACACACATAGGCAAGAAAATAATAAGCCTTTTATTTCCTTTTTGAGACAGGGTCACTCCCTGAGTGTCCTGGAAATCACTATACAGACCAGCCTGGCCTCAAACTCAGATCTACCTACCTCTGTGCCACCCACCACCCTGGTGCTGAGTATAAAGGTGTAGGTCACCACACCTGGCTATAGCTAAAACTAAAACTAAAACAAAAACAAAATCCAGGCAATGGTGGCGCACAACTTTAATCCCGGCACTTGGGAGGCAGAGGCAGGCGGATTTCTGAGTTCAAGGCCAACCTGGTCTACAGAGTGAGTGCCAGGACAGCCAGGGACACACAGAGAAACCCTGTCTCAGAAAAAAAAAAAACAAAAAACAAAAGAACAAACAAAAGAATCCTCACCATTAACTACATAGTGATTTTGTGACCAATGAGTTCCATGAGATCCTGCCTCAAAATAAGAAATAATTTAAATAAAGTATGGCTCAGCAGGTAAAGGCGCTCCCTGTCAAGCCTGATAGCCTGAGTTTGCTCCCCAGGACATATGTGATTACAAAGGTATTATACCATGCATGTGTGTAAACACGCCCACACACATTTTAAAAAAATGAATTTGATTTTTAAATTATTTTATTTGTATGAGTGTTTTCCTGCATGTGTGCCTAGAGCCTTCAGGAGAGGATACTGGGGCCCTGGAGTTAGAGGTACCCTGTGTGCGCTGGGATTCAAACCCAGGTCTTCTGGAAGGACAAATGCTCTCTTTTTTTTCTTTTTGGTTTTTCAACACAGGGTTTCTCTGTGTAGCCCTGGCTGACCTGGCACTCACTCTGTAGACCAGGCTGGCCTCGAACTCAGAACTCAGAAATCCACCTGCCTCTGCCTCCCAAGTGCTGGGATTAAAGGTGTGCACCACCACCACCCAGCAGAACAAATGCTCTTAACTGTTGAGCCACCTCTCCAGCTCCTCCATCATCATCATCATGATCACCACCACTACCACCACCACCATCATCATCATCATGATCATCATCATCATTATTATTATTTTGAGACAGGGTCTTTCTGCACAGTCCTGGAGCTTGCTATGTAGACCACGACAGCCTTGAACTCACAGGGCTCCTCTCACTTCTGCCTCTCTGTGTGCTGGAATTAAAGGTATTGCAGCCCCACACCTAGCCCTTTACTATTTTCTTAATGGTTTATTTTTATTCCGTATGAGTGTTTCGCTGAATGTATGTGCACCATATGCACCTAAGTTTGACTCCCAGGACCTACATGGTGGAAGGAAGTAACCACCAGGGCTCACATGCCCCATCCTCACAATAGATACACTTAAAAAGAAAAAAGTGAGCCAGGCGGTGGTGGTGCACATCTCAAAACAATATTAATAAAAAATAACTAGAATTGAGAGTTCCCTGGTTTTGACTTTCAAATTTCAAAGTTTCAACTGAACACTAAACTAAGAAAACTTCCTATTCAAAACATAAATTTTGGAGGGCAGTGGTGGCATACACCTTTAATCCCAGCACTTGGGAGGTAGAGGCAGGCAGATTTCTGAGTTTGAGGCCAGCCTGGTCTACAGAGTGAGTTCCAGGACAGCCAGGGCTATGCAAAGAAACCCTGTCTTGAAAAACCAAAAAGACAAAAAAAAACCCATAAATTTTCTCTGGTCCTACTAACGGTCTGATTTTAGGATATAATATTTCCAATAGCTATAAATGTCGCTCAGTGATAGAACAATTATGTATGGACCTGGATGATACCCAAATACCTCCCTAAAACACTTAAAGTTTGGCATGATGGCACCATTACAAGATAGTAAGGACCACAAAGACCTAATTCCATAAAAGGTCATAATACTACAACTTACTGATGGGGGAACCCACAGCGTATTTCTTTAGATTACAATCCCAGCACTCAAATGTGCCTTCTGCTCTTAGTCGTACCTCTAAGATATATGGTATTAATGCTTGAAAAGAAAATGCAGAAGTATCTCTAACATCCAAAACAAACTTTCATGAAAAATGGTAAAACAAAAACATTAGAATTTGTTAAATAAATGATTCCACAGCAGTGAGTTGTCTGCCAGCAAAGTGAATCATTTATTAAAAAAAGAAAGAAACCACAGAGCCATGAAAGTACCTTCACTGTGCATTACAGTTTACCCCTGTAATCTCAGCATGCAGGAGGCCCAGACAAAAGAATCACCTCAAATTCAAGACCAACCTTGGTTATACAGGTTAGACCCTGCCTCAAAGACATCAACCCCAAAAGGAGAAAAAACAAAAATGAGATTAATCAGTTGTTTTGGTACACACCTTTAACTTTGGAGGCAGAGGCAAGTGGATCTCTGAGTTTGAAGACAGCCTGGTCTACACAGAAAAACCTTGTCTCAAAAAACTAACCAACCAAAGAGTAACTCCAATGCAGAGTTTATGACTTATGCCAGGTGTGGAGGTATACGTGATGACTATAAACTTTACACTTAAGACAGAGGCAGGATGATCTTACCTCTCCCTCCCACCCCTATTTGCAACAAATCTTATCACTTCTGTAAAAAAAAGCAGACAAGAGTTTACATCTTAGCTGTGTGCAGTAGCTTATGCTTATAATCCCAGCACTTGGGAGTCTAAGACAGAAGGCTTGCTGAGTTTAAGTGAGTACCAGACTAGTCTGGGCTACAGAGTATGACCCTGTCTCACTCAGGACCATCTATCCCTCTCTCCACTCCCTATTCCAATTTATGTCTTTTTTTTTTATTAAGATTTTACTTTATGTATATGAATACACTGTAGCTAATCTTCAGATACAACAGAAGAGGGCATCCATCAGAGATCCTATTACAGATGGTTGTCAGCCATCACATGATTGCAGGGAATGGAACTCAGGAGCTCTGGAAAAGCAGCAGTAAGTGCTCTTAACCACTGAGCCATCTCTCCAGCCCTCCAGTTTATGTCTTAAAAATATACAGCAAAGCCAGAAGTATAGCTAGTTCACTCCCCAGCATGCTGCCCTACCTTCAAATAACCCTCCCCCCAGCCCAAACACAAAATCAAAGCCAGACATGCTGGCCTATGCCTCTAATGCCGGCATTCATGAGGCAGAGACAGAAAGATCACTGCAAGTTCTATGCCAGTCTGGTCTACACAGTGCTTGGTTCAGTGGATAAAGGAACCTGTAGTGTAACAAACTAAACTCATGCACCCACACACGCACACATGCGCGTACACGAACTTAAAGAAAGAAGCAGAGGCTGGCATCTCGCTCAGTACAATTTCTCTGTCCTCCTAGGGCACCTATACTCATACGCACATACCCTAATGTAGACAAATACATATAATTTTAAAAAAACAAAACTTTTTAAAAGAAAATGATACATCCTTAAAGGCTACGTGTCTTCTGATGAACAAACCTAGAACTTTTCTTGAGTCTGAAACATGAACTCAATCCAGAAGCAAGAGAATCCTAGATTTTTGAGAATTTAAAAAAAAAAAAAAAAAAAAAAGGAGGAAGAACCTTAGATCTGTCAAAATTAGACCACATACATATACTGTACCTGGGTGATGGAGGCAACCTACACATTGGGTGTGACTTAACATACTGATTCACACCTAAGCTGGTTCAGTACCTTACCCACCCAGTAGGCCACACTAGAAACAAGATGTGCAAGTTTCTTTAAAATGTAAGAACTTGGAGCTGGAGAGAAGGCTCAGCAGTTAACAGCACTGATTGATTTTCTGAAGGTCCTGAGTTCAAATCCCAGCACACAACCATCCACAATATGACACTCTTCTGGTGCTGTCTGAAGACAGCTTAGATATAATAATAAATAAATCCTTTGGCTGGAGGAAGCAGGGCAACCAGAGCGAGCAACCTTCGATCCTAGCAGCCACATGATGGTTCACAACCATCAGTACAGCTACAGTGTACTCATATATACATAAAAATAAATAAAGGAGCAACATTAGCAATGACATATTAGTGGTAATTTCACTAATAATCTTCAGAAGAATTCTCTGAGGTGTAGGGCACTAACTCCATTTTACAGATGAAGAAATTGAAGATTAATAAGTCAATCCCATGATGCTATTATTCCAGCTGTAGAGGTGACAAAACCAAGGCTTGAGATCCTCAACTCTCCAAAAGTAGAATTGTTCTTAGCACCCCCTTAGTGACCCTCCACCTCCCAGCAATTTCCACTAATTCTAAATCTCATTCTCCCCTATCCAATTCCTACATCTGTCTTAGAAATTATACCCAGGGCATATAGTAAGGTCCTCATGGCACCACCAAAAAGCTAAGCTGAGATACAGTCAGCCAACTGAGGTTGAAGGTAAGGACCTTACCTTACCCTGGAGGACCTTAGTATAGTTCTTGCCACAAAGTATAGCAAGCCTTTAGGGGTTACTGAATGAGTATCTTTGACTAGTCCAAATGGCCTAATAAATTACCCCATCCCCATTTTAGAGGGAATATCTTTTCCGAGACATTCTATGTAACCTAGATTGGCCTCTACCTCAGGATCCTACAGCATAAGCACAGACGACCATAGATTATCCTCTGCTCATGGAAGCCAGAAGGTCTCAGATGACCTCGAACTGGAGTTACAGATAATTGTGAGCCACTGTGTGTGTTGGGAAGTGAACTCAGGCCCTCTAGAAAAGTAGCCACAGTTTTTAACTGCTGATCTCCAGCCCCGCCTACCCTCTCTCTCTCTGCACCTTTAGATAAGGTCTCTGTGTAGCCTTGGCTGTCCTGGAACTGAGATCGACCTGCCTCTGACTTCTGAGTGCCGGGATTAAAAGCATACATTACCACCACTGCCTGGCTCCTACCCATTCTTTTTGAACAGGATAATTTTCTTAAGATTCACAGAACATCAGTGAGACAGCTAAATTGAGAAATGCCCATTAGAGCATTAGTCATAACTAGAAAAACTCCTCCAAGTGCTCACTTTTCTAAACAGACTAAAATGTTTCAGCTAATAAAAACTCAAAAAGGGGCTGGAGAGATGGCTAAGCGGTTTAACAGCACTGGCTGCTCTTCTGAAGGTCATGAGTTCAGTTCCCAGCAACCACATGGTGGCTCACAACCATGTGTAATGAGATCTGATGCCCTCTTCTGGTGTGTCTGAAGACAGTGACAGTGTACTCATTTACATAAAATAAATAAATAAAATAAATCTTAAAAAAAACCCACAACATTCTATCTACACAACATTCTATCCAAGCAGCTTCCACTTTTTCTTAATAATCCTTGTTCAAATAGCTAGCTAAGGGCCAGGCGGTGGTGGCGCACGCCTTTAATCCCAGCACTCAGAAGTCAGAGGAGGCAGAGGCAGGCAGATTCCTGAATTCAAGGCCAGCCTGGTCCACAGAGTTAGTTCCAGGACAGCCAGGGCTATACAGAGAAACCCTGTCTTGAAAAACCAAAAAGAAAAAGAAAGGAAGGAAGGAAGAAGGAAAGAAAAAAGAAAGAAAGAAAGGAAGAACTAATGAACGAACGAGGAAACTAACTGGGCCAGGTTTGGTGGTTTGTACCTGAATTCCTGCACTTAAAAGGCAGCAGAACTGTCATGATTTTGAGGTCAGCTAGGTCCACATAATGAAACCACATAACAAACAAACAAACAAACAAACAAACCGAAAGGAAAACAAAAAAGATTCAAGTAAAGCTGGTTGGCCTACACTTCTCTCTACTCCTGCTTACACCCCTGGTATGTGTAGGTGTGGGTGGGGGTATGTGTCCATCCCTATTAGGTAACCACTAAATTGCATACCACTTTGAAATCCTCCATCTTAGGAATCAAAATATTTTTAGGCTTAAGCAGTTAACACTATTCTTGTGCAAGGTATCTGGTCACCCACTGAATTGTGACATAGGAAGGAAGAATAAATCCAACTGGCAATTTTTTTTCTTGGAGACAGGGTTTCTCTATATATAGCTTTAGCTGTCCTAGAACTTACTATGCAGACCAAGCTGGTCTTGAACTCTCAAGAGATCCACCTACCTCTGCATACCAAGTACTAGGGTTAAGTCTGCATGCCATCATGTAATTTTATATCAAAAATGTAATTTTATAATTATGTAATTACATAATAATATACATTAATATATATTTTATACTATGGAATTTTATATCAGGTATAACAAGCATTATTAATTACTGCCTGAAAATCCTAAGCCCTTAGCATATTCAATGGCAATTCACACCAGATGTAAGTTTCTGCAACTATATATTTACACACAAGCTGTCAAGTTATGTAAACTTGATATAAATGTTATAAACAGTTAATACGTTGCAAATACCTTCTAGGCTAGGTATCATGTTAAACTCTGTTTATATAGTCTCAACTAATCTTCACAATGAAGGAGCAGGCATAAAGAACTATATATAGTCACAGGTATTTTATGGTGCTCAAAGAATACAGTTCCAAAGCCGTGACTCAGACTGCCTCAACCAGGATTCTTTGTCCAGCTCTAGGATAACTCTTCTTACTGTAAAGTCTAAAATCCAAACTTAAAGCAGGTAACCTCAAAAGTTCTTCATATCTTGAAATGTTATTTTGTCAGCTGCATTTCAATGATTCCAACTTGAGCACATTATTGAAGAACAATAGACAAGTTGAGCATAGTGGATCGCACATTAACACTAGTGGCTAGAAGGCTGAAGCAGAGGAAGCACTGTGAGTTAGTTCCAGGAAAATCTGGTCTAAAGAATAAGAATAAGACCAGGTGGTGGTGGTGGTGTTTGCCTTTAATCCCAGCACTTGGGAGGCAGAGGCAGGCGGATTTCTGAGTTCAAGGCCAGCCGGGTCTACAGAGTGAGTTCTAGGACAGTCAGGGCTATACAAACTCTGTCTCAAAAAGACAAAAAAACAAAAACAAAAACAAAAAAAACAGAATAAGATTCTCTCTCTCTCTCTCTTTCTTTCTCTACACACACACACCACCTTAAACTATAAACTACATTTTGTAATTATGATTGCTAAATCTAACCTCAAAGACAGAGAAAATCGTTACAGCTTTGAGCTGAATGTAAGAGAATAGATAGACCACAGTGTATCTCATTAATTCACTAATTCACTAAAATGTGCATTCCATTTCCATCTCTTCTAATATACAGGGTTATCTTTTTACAGACATGAGTAGCTATCAACTTATATAATGATCCTACCAAAGTGACTCAGTACTAGAATCTGCATTTTAGCAAGTTATCTAGTCCCTTCTTCATATTGCACCTAACTTCAGGAAAAGAATATTTAAACTGAGTTGTTAAGAGCATCTGGGTTAAGAGGACTCCAGTTCAATTCTCAGCACAAGCATGGTGGCTTACTACGATCTAGAACTCGCTCCAGTTCTAGGAGAACCAACACTCCCTCTGGTCCCCATGGACACTAGACACACTTGTGAACACAGACACATGTGCAGACAAAACACACAAAATTTAAACATCAAGCACAAGGCATACATTCCACTCCATACCATTATTCTATGAATAATCTTTGCTGCCTTTGTTCTCTAGAAATTAACCACCCCAACATTCTGAAATAAAGCTGTTGTAACAAATTACCGCAACAAACTAAGTCAAAAGCAGAGTAGGTCCTCGCCTTTAATCCCAGCACTTGGGAGGCAGAGGCAGGCGGCTTTCTGAGTTCGAGGCCAGCCTGGTCTACAGAGTGAGTTCCAGGACAGCCAGGGCTACACAGAGAAACCCTGTCTCGAAAAACAAACAAACAAACAAACAAACAAACAGATTAAAGCTCCAAGGAAAAAAACAAGACAAAACAATCTGGAGTCCCTTGAAAGTCTGTACATGAGAGGTTCTCAATGTGTAGGCCATGGTGTTTGGTGGTTGAATGACCCTTTCAGAGGGGTTGCATATCAGATACTCACATTACAATTCATAACAGTAGCAAAATAACAGTTATGAAGTAGCAACAATAACAATTTTATGGTTAGGGTCAACAGAATACAAGGACTATATTAAAGGGTCAAAGCATTAGTCCCTTCTGCCATATAACAATATTCTAGAGATTAGGGATCCAACATTTTAGTGGGGTCATTTTGTCTCCAAAGATTTACATTGTGCCACTCACGACATTCATCCTATACCAAGTTAAGTCCAATATCTCAAACTACTAAATCAACCTAAAGTCCAAACGTCTCACCTATAGTTCCAGGTTTAAGAGAAAAACCCATATCTTAGCCAGGAGTGGTGATATACATCTGTAATCCCAGCACTTAGCAGGCAGAGACAGGAAGATGAACAAATTCCAAGCCAGCCTGGTGTAGTGAATTTCTAGCTAGCAAGATACACAGCAAAAAAATCCTACCTTAAAACAAAACAAAATCTCTTAATTTAGGTAGAAAATATTTTGGGCCACAGAATATTAACTAAAACATCTAAAACATAAATGTAAGAAACACCCAAAGTGATTCCATTTCATTGTCCAAAGAAAATGCTTTACGTTCCAATCCTCTAGGCTATTGGTTCCTTCCACTTGAGGTGCATGGGCCCACAAACACCTTGCTTTATGAAAGCAGCACTATTTCAGAGTTCAACAATCCTTTTTAATTTTTCCTACCTCTTTCAGTGGACACTATCTGGTAGGGCATAAAATTATCAATATAATGGGGCTTTCATGAACTTCACTGGGGTCCACTCCCTATAAAAGATATTCACAATTAAAGCATGTTGCACCGTCAACATTTTTCAAGAACAATTAAACTTGAAAAACAAATACACAAAACAAAAATAAAGCCGGGCAGTGGTGGTGGCACATGCCTTTAATCTCAGCACTTGGTAGACAGAGGCAGGCGGATTTCTGAGTTCAAGACCAGCCTAGTCTATAGAGGGAGTCCCAAGACAGACAGGGCTATACAGAGAAACCCTGTCTCAAAAAAAACAAAACAAAAACAAAAAACAAACAAACAAAAACCCAAAAACCAAAAATAAACCCCTAGTTTATTAGCAAATAAATTTGCAAACTCTGCCTTCCATAAAGACACAAGATACAATTTCAGCTAAGCCTGCTGGCCAGTCATCTCTTGTCAGTTTTCAGTAATGTATAACTCACTATCTCAACCTTCACTAGCAAAGTCATTAACATCCACATTCCTACTAACAATCTGTTCTAGGTCTTTTCTATCTTACTACTCAAAATTCTTCCAACCTCCTCCCACTGCCACTTCTATGTTTAGGTAACAACACCCTACTCCTGGTACCAAAACCTATTCTAGTGTCCTGCTACCATATCACCAACAATGTAGTGGTTTACATTATCACAAATTTATATCTTATGATTTCTATAGGTTGTAAATTGGGTAAGCTTGGCCAGGTTAGGATCTCAAGGTCAAATATTAAGTTGTCTGCAAAGCTGTTTGGCTTGCTAACAGAAAAATCCACTTTTAAGTTCATTCAGATGTTGGTATTCAGTTCCTTATGGCTGTAGTGAAGTCTCCATAAATTTACTGTCAGATAGTTGAGGCTGCCCACATTCCATCTCAAACTCTCTTTTCAGCCTTCTCTAAAAGCACCTAATGGAGTCCCTCTTGTGCATTAAATTTCCCTGATTTCCCCCATCTACCCATATCTGATTCCAGCTGGAAAAAGTACTCTGATTTTAAGTGCTCATGTGATCAATCTGTGACTAAGCCAGGAGCCAGGTTAATTTCCTACTTTAAGATTTGGGGGTGAGAGGGCTGGAGAGATGGCTCAGCAGTTAAGAGCACTGACGGCTCTTCCAGAGGTCCTGAGTTCAATTCCCAGCAACCACATGGTGGTTCACAACCACCTGTAATGGGATCCAATGCCCTCCTGTGGTGTGTTTTAAGACAGCTACAGTGTACTCATATAAATAAATCTTTAAACAAAACAAAATAAAACAAAACAAAACAAACAAACAAAAAAACCAAAGATTTTTGTGGTTGGAGAAATGGCTCAGTGTGTAAAAGCAAGTACTGCTCTTCCACAGGACCCAAGTTCCATTCTCAGCACTCCCACCAAGCAGCTTATATCCACCTGTAACTCCAGCTGCATGAGACTCAATACCTTTTTCTGGTCACTACGGGCACCTACATACATATAATTCAAAATAAAACCTTTAAAAGAGTCTTAATTAATTACATCTTCAAAGCCATTTTCTACTATATAAAGGTATATTTATAGACTGTGTACGAACACTCACGAAGCTTGGGTATCATCTGCCTGTGTTATAAGCCCAAACCTCATGCTAAGTCTTTAAATCCAATTTCTAAGAAAGCCTTCCCTTTCTTTAGTTTAAATGACTATATGATGTAAAAACATTATGATCAGGACTGGGAAAGTGCTTGCTATGCAAACATAAAGACCTAAGTTCAATTTTCAGCATCCACATAAAAAGTCAGCTGCAAAAATCCTAGCATAGGTGGGAAACAGAAACAAGATCCAGGGACTGGCTACCTAACCAGTCTAGCTAAATCATGGAATTCCAGAATTAGTGAGATACTGTCAGTAAAGTACAAAATAAGGCAGTGGGGCTGAAGAGAGAGCCTGGTAGCTAAGAGTGGGTACTGTTCTCCTTGTAGAGGATGAAAGTTCAGTTCACACTACCCAAGTTAGGTAGGTCACAAATACCCGTAATTCCAGCTCCCAAGTGTCCCTCTTCTGGCTTCCTGGGCAACCAGCACTTATGTGCACATACCCCCCACACAGATACATAATTCTGAAAAGGTTGGGGAGCAACTGAGGAAGGTACCTGACACCCACCTCTGGCTTTCACATTCACCTGCAGACAAAAATATATGTACATATAAATGCATACATACACATGAAATGTTATGTTTAGGGATCAAGCCAGTCCCAAGATGTTGGGTATGGTGGGTCATACCCGTAATTCCAATACTACTAAAGGCTGAGGCAGGTGGGCTCAAGACCATCCTAGACTACAGAAGTCCTTGCCTCAAAACACAAAAGCAAGCATGCAGCAAAGAGCAAAAGAACCAAAAAAAAGCACACTGTGGAAATGTTGCCACTTGGCTCATGCCACTTAGTTACCCAACTTTCATGTAACCCAGAAACTGATCGCCACCCCCCTTAACGTAAACTAAAGTAGGTATGGTATGCTTAGTTTGTTGCAAAGAAAAGTTGCTAAAGAGTAACCTAACTTTGCAACTATTAAAAAAAAAAAAAAAAACAATCTAAGTAAATATCCAACCCTTTCCTTCTTTCTTCAAGTTACACGTCCTCCTCCAATAACAAACTAAAGCCAAATATTTCAAACTCAGGAAAGGACAAACTTGCCCTACTAGGACTGCAGATTAACTTTTTTTTTTTTTTTTTTTTTTTTTTCGAGACAGGGTTTCTCTTGTATAGCCCTGGCTGTCCTGGAACTCACTCTGTAGACCAGGCTGGCCTTGAACTCAGAAATCCACCTGCCTCTGCCTCCCAAGTGCTGGGATTAAAGTCGTGCCCCACCACTGCCCGGTCAGATTAACTTTTCAAGATGTCATATAGGGGAGGTAGGATATGAGACTTTCAGCCTCAGGTCTACTAAGCAAGTATAACCAGCTGATTTGTAGTAACTAGAAAGATGATTACCGAAGTAATCCTTAACCATAAACTTTACCTGGATGGGAGAAATTCCGAAGTATCAATTAGCCCCTTTCCTAGCAAATCAGATGTACCGAGCACTTGTCTGCTACATACTCCAGTAAACACTTGATACAAATTGCACACTCCTTAGCAAACTTACAAACTAGGGAATACTTCCATTTCATAAAGCCTACGGAGTTTAGGTCAGACAGCTAAAGTCAGTAGCTCTGATATTTGAGAACCTAGAGAAGTTTAGTTCATTGCCACTGGCCTATACTAATCATTCCACAAAATAAGGTCTTCAACCCTCTGGGGGTACTGGGGGGGGCGGGAAGGAGTAATCTTCCCTTCCTACTTTGGTCTTCTCCACTATGCGCCTTCCAAAAGATAACAGTTACAAGAGAATCAATTCTACCCCAAATAACCTGTCACCTTTTCACAATACTTTCTTCCCCCACAAAAGCAAAAATCAAGATAGCAATTCTCCCAACTCTTGACTTTGCTTCCCAAAACAAACTCCAGATGTTTCACCCATCACCGACCTAATAATATAGATCTGTTCCAACACTGCAAAAATCAAAGAAACAAATTCGAAAGTCCTCCTCTTTCAAAAGGTCACTAACATATACATACACATATACTCACTCTCAGCCAACCTTTCTCTTTCTACCTACTTCTCCTCCACCCAGGTTTCCAAAGAGCCCTCAAGCCCAACTCCACTCGTTCGGCCCCAATTCTTGCTTCCCTCACCCTCCCACTCCCTCTCCCAACAACCCCGCCCCGGGTCCCCTCCACCTTGCACCGGGTCTGCAGGTAGAAGTTCAGCCCCGCCCAGAGGGACCCCAAGAAGGCCCATCTAGGGGCTGCCCCGCACGGCAGGAGGCTCTACTCCCTCGGTGCGCTTCCCCAGCGAAGCATCCGCGCGCGGCCCCCAGCTCCCTTCCCCCTTCCGCCACCCCCCTCTCCAAGTTGTCCCTTAGTCTCCGCCCAGTCCAGCCTCCCTCCTGCAAGAACCTGAAGTCTGACAGCCAGCTCCCACCCTCACACCAGCCAGTCCCACTGCCTCGCTCTGCGCCTTCTCCGGCGGCCGGGATGGACTGCAGGGGCCTCGGCTGCTGTGTGCGGCGAGGGCGTAGGGAGAGGCGACAGGCCGCTCGGAAGACGGCTAAAGGCGTGCGGGGCGACCGCGCCCTGCTACCTTGGCCTGGGCTCACCCGCGCGCCCCGATGACCTCGGCTCGCGGTTCCCACGGTACCTGCGGTGGAAGCGGCAGCGGCACTAGCCGCGCTCCCCTATCCTCACACAGACAATATGGCGGCGGAGGAGACACACGGCTCGGCCGCCAGCCGCAGGGACCAGAGCGAGGCTGCAGCCTCCGCTGCCGGAAGCGGAAGCCCCCTCCCAACCAGAGGTGGGGCGGAGCCGGAAAGAGCGGAGGCGCCCCGCCCTCGGAGGCTCGGACTTAGCGGGGGCCCCTCTGGCTCGTTCTATGTCATCTGGGTGCGTTCGGTGATAGGCTTGGAAGGCGAATGGAATGCTCATCGTAAGGTTTAACAGAATTCTAACAGAGAAGCGCATTTAAGTAAGAACCTGTAATTGGTGACTAGACAAAACATAAGCGTCCCATCAAGTATACAAACGACGGTTTAACACTGCCGAAAATGGCGTGTTTCCTGCACTACCCCTAGCAAGAGAGCGACCAGCCGGCAAGTCCCGAAGCCTGCGCGACCTTTCGCGCGAAGCATCCTGGGAGCTGAAGTCTCTCTTGCCCGGACCCCTAGTCTAGGTTTAGGTTTCCAGCAGCACTTTTTTTCTATCCTCAAACTTGAGAGTTTAGACTAACGAAAGTTGGGTACCGTAGAGGGCGTGACTCTAGAGTTTAGAATCTAGGAAAAGATGGTAATAACCCTCTAGAGAACAAGGCCCCATTCCTTCTATGGAATCCTACCCAGAACTGCCAATTCAGAATACCATAGGGTTTTCTAACCTTTTAATCTGCCCTCATCCTTACTCTCCTACTCCAAGCAGATACGGGGCACTTTCTGCTATGCATACTGGATTATGTTCTTTTGTTCAAATATCTCCTGTGGCTTCTCAAAATTCTCTCTTCTCCAACCAGACATTTGGCTTTATATTTAATACCTACTCCATCCACCCCCCCCCCAAAAAAAACTTGGCCAGATTCTTTTTTTTTTTTTATTTTCTTGCCTTCTCTAAAGTTCCTGATGTTTCCGCTCACTAAGACTGCAGATAACCCTGCAACTTGGTAGTATGGCCTCCCTTCCCTTGAACTGTTACAATTACATTGTGGATTGGATAACTTGTATGCATTTGTCAAATTTATTCGGGGTGAGGGGTGCATGTTTTCTTCTGAGGACCTGCTCTCCAACGGACCATCATTTAGCAGCATGAGGTCTCTAGCTGGGCTCCTCCATCAAACTGTGAACCTCTTAGTAAACTGGAGGTACTGCTGAATGCTATTCAGTGTTGGCCTCACCTCTGGTAGGGCAGAGGTGTGAGGGCTGAAACAAGGGTGAGGAGGCTGGGTTATTTCTGTACCACCAATATCCCCAGCTGCCTCAGAATAACTGTCTATTCAGGGATAGGCTTTCTACCCTCTCCAGCCCCGCTTTCACAGTTTGTCAGCTGACTGGCACCTCTGCTCCCAAAGAGACATTCCTGCCCCCACCATGACATGGGAATGATGGTGGCTTGCAGTATGTACTGATAGTTTTAGAGAGGTGGCAGCTACGTTTTATGAGCCACTCCCAGACAGGTCTGTGATATTTGATCCCAATTACCTTGAGTGTCCACAATTATCTGAGTCCGAATGAAGCCACTTTCTTCTCTGGCCCTCAGTTTTCCCATCTGTATTAGTCAGGGTTCTCTAGAATCACAGAACTTAGGGGTAGTCTCTATATAGTAAGGGAATTTGCTGATGACTTACAGTCTGTTGTCCCAACAATGGTCAGCAGCAGCTGTGAATGGGAGTCCAAGGATCTAGCAGTTGCTCAGCCCCACAAGGAAGGCAGGCAAAGAAGAGAGGAAGAAGAGAAAAAGAGAAAGAGAGAGAGAGAGACTTTCTTCTTCCAATGTCCTTATGTGGGTCTCCAGCAGAAGGTGTGGCCCAGATTAAAAGTGTTTGCCACCAAACCTGGATCTGGGACTTGCTTTGTCTCAGATGACCTTGAACTCAGAGATCTTCCTGTCTTTCGGACAGGGTTTTTCTGTATAGCTCTGGCTGTCCTGGACTCACTCCTGTAGACCAGACTGGCCTCGAACCTAGAAATTGCCTGCCTCTGCCTCCCAAGTGCTGAGATTAAAGGTGTGCTCCACGACTGCCTGGTGAGATCTCCTTGTCTTAATCTTCTGAGATTCATAGCCACTATGGCTCAAGATCTCCATGCCAAGATGCAGGTCAGAAACTTGGATCTCCCAGCCTCCAGATTAGGATCACACGTGAGCCTTCCCATTCTGGACTGTAGTTCATTCCAGATATAGTCAAGTTGACAACCAGGAATAGACACTACACCATCTGTGAACTAAAGTGGTTAAAAAAGGAGACCTTAAGGTTGCCCAGCAGAGCATGGTGATACATGCCTACAGTGGCAGCACCTGGACAGACAGTGGAGGCAGGAGATTAGCTGTTTGAAGCCAATCTGGTGTGCTTGAGACCAGTCACAGTCACAAACCAGAGGTCTATGTCTGGGGTGGAGCTCAATTGGTACAATGTTTGCAATAATGTGCCTTAAACTCACAGATCAATTCAATAAATTGAACCTGATAATCCTGGACTCCAAGCTCTTGGTTAGTGAGCCCTAGGCCAGTCTGAGATACATCAGATCCTGCATCCAAATAAATAAATAAATAAATAAATAAATAAATAAATAAATGCTATGGAGGTCAGGGGAGCCAAGTAGATGTGAAATAGATTTAAAGCTTTAGATCGCCCTAAGTATTGTGAAATGAAAATAATAAGTAGTTCTGAAGTATTGAGTGGCTCAGACGCTCCCTCTGGGAAGGGAAAAGTAGCTACAGAGAAAGAAACAAATAGCAAGAAAGAGCTTGCTACATTTAAAGGCAACCCTTGTGGTAGGAAGCACTATGACTGGAGAGAGACAGGAGTTGAGATTATGGGAAGAGAGTGGACAAGACATCAGGCTATTTTGAGGAAGCCGGGCCTTCATCTGAGGGAAGTAGAGGCCTTCCTGGGTTTAGCACACCTGCCTCTCTGCTTATTTTGTTAGCTTGAGCAGTGCCTAGGTGACTTAACTGATTATTTATGTATCTACTTTATTGTGTGTGAGAGAGAGTGCATGTATGTGTACCACATTTTGTTTATGCAGTTGGCTATACAGAGGCCAGAACCCCTGCAAGTGGAGTTGTGAGCCACCAAACCTCTGAGAGGAGCATGTGCTCTAAACTGCTGAGTCATCTCTCCAGCCACCCCCACCCCCC
>JADRCD010204826.1:37696-67836 GCA_019843815.1 Montemys delectorum | reverse complement strand
AGAGAGAGAGAGAGAGAGAGAGAGAGAGAGAGAGAGAGAGAGAGATGAGCATTTATTGCTCTTGCAGAGCACCAAGATTTAGTTCTAACACACACAAACACACACACACACACGAGCACGCACGGTACCTACAGCATCTGTAACTCCAGTTCTGGTCAATTTGACACCCTCCTCTGGCCTCTGTGGGCACCAGGCATAACTATGTTATACGTACATATACACAAAATACTCATGAAATAAATGAAGATGTATAAAAGACGATCTGGAAGATATGATACATTGCTCCTAGGTACTTGGAAGGCTGAGTTAGGAGGTTTATAAGTTCAGAGTCATCATGAGCAGTGAAGTAATGCATTCTGCCACCTTATCATCACCCCTAAAAGAAGATACTGTGTCCCTTTAATAGGAGAATTTGTAGGGTGGACGATCTGATACAGTGTGCTTTTGCATACGTACTATTTCCACTTGAATGAAAACATTATTGTCTAGTGTAAAATTCATTGTTACCTACACAATATGTGTGGGTATATATAATAATATAGACACACTATACTATGAAGATTTCTTGAGAACCTTCCATCAGTTGTTCAGAGTCAGGAGCAAATGGACTGTTTTATCTCTGCAGATATTAATTATTGTATTCTGACAGCCAGTCATATTCTACAGCAGTCAAGATTTCATGGCTTCACCAAAAATTTGAGAGACAGACTTACTGCTATTCAAAATTAGGCTTAATTGCTATAAGAACAGAACACATGTGGCATTCAGTATAAGATGGTCTGAATGTAAAACATTTATTTGGCAATCCTCAAATAAGAATTCTTAATTTCCACATTTCTTAGCAATCTCACAGGATCTTCCTAGTAAAAAGAAACCCATCACACTTGAACAAAATTTTGTTAGAAGTACCCCATTTCAGCCGGGCAGTGGTGGCGCATGCCTTTACTTTAATCCCGGCACTTGGGAGGCAGAGGGAGGTGGATTTCTGAGTTTGAGGCCAGCCTGGTCTACAGAGTGAGTTCCAGGACAGCCAGGGCTACACAGAGAAACCCTGTCTCGAAGGAAAAAAAAAGAAGTAGTAGTGCCCCATTTCATTAAAAAAAAATCAATTATTTGACCTACTCTCTGAAAAAGAAAAAAAAAATCTGATTCTCTTAAGCTCCCTTGACATTGACCTTGTAAAAGTTCAAAGCTCTTCATTCCCTATGTTCTACTGCATGCGCCACCACTGCCCGGCCTGAGTTAGGTTTCTATTGAGAAAACCACATTTGACAGAGCCACATCTTTAGACAGTCCTTCTAAAATTACTTCAAGCAGGTTCACTTCTCTTTAAACATGGTGTCACTATGTAGCCCTCACTGGCTTGGAATTCACTGTATATACCAGGCTGACCTGGAACACACAGAGATCTTTCTGGCTCTGACAGCTGTTTTAGTTGGTGTTATAAACAATAGCTGTTGTTTGTCTCCCCACCCTCCCAATCCCAGATGAGGAAGAAACCCAGAGCCCTTGCTTCCAAAAACTAAATCCCCAACCCTAGTATTTCTTTTTGGTTACGTTGGGTTGTCCCTGGTAAACTGGTGAGGTGTTAATTTGTGGCCCATCCATTTGGCAGCTACACACACTACCGATACTGTATCTGGTGATTTTCAGGACCTAATATTCTAAAGCTAAAAGTTACTGTGACTTAGCTCCTTGTGCTATGTTTTAGGTGCCTTCCAATCCTGCTCATTCACATGGCATGGAAGCAAGCCCCTCTCCACATTCATCTAAATCATTAAAAATTAAGCTGGCACTTTAAAGTAGAGAGAGTTTAAGTACAACTAAAAAGTAATGTTAAAACCTAGATTTTTAATTAATCATGGGACATATCTCATATTGGTCCCTGCCTCATTTGTGGGCATGTTTTACCAATTACTCTGATGCTTTCTGGAGACATTGGAAGCCAACAGTTCTAAAGTAAATTTAAAAAAAAAAAAAAGTCTTATTTACAAAAAAACACCCTTATTTAACTTTTAGTCTTAATTTGCCTTAATCTAAAATTATTGGCAGAGGGCTTTGCACTTTTTTTTTTCTTTTGGTTTTTCAAACTCAGAAATCTGCCTGGCTCTGCCTCCCAAGTGCTGGGATTAAAGGCGTGCGCCACCACTGCTCAGCAGGACTTAAGAAAAGAAGTATAAGGGCTGGTGAGATGGCTCAGTGGGTAAGAGCACTGACTGCTCTTCTGAAGGTCCTGAGTTCGGATCCCAGCAACCACATGGTGGTTCACAACCACCCGTAATAAGATCTGACGCCCTCTTCTGGTGTGTCTTAAGACAGCTACAGTGTATTACTGGGAGTGAGCGGGCCCGGAGCAAGCAGGGCCGTACTGAGTTCAATTCCCAGCAGCCACATACTCATACAATAAATAAATCTTTAAAGAAAAGAAGTACAGTGTGGTAATTGTTTCATGGATAAATATAGGTACTAGTTTCCAGTAGTTCTACACCTTTAAGCCAACTTCTTCACATAGCTGTGCTTTTTAAATGGTTATTTCAACTATTTCAACTTTTGGCTTTAGGAGATTAAACAGTTTTTCACTGCACTATCAAGAAAATAGCTGTTGGGGCTGGCAAGATGGCTCAGCAGATAAGAGCACTGACTGCTCTTCCAAAGGTCCTGAGTTCAAATCCCAGCAACGACATGGTAGCTCACAACCATCAGTAATGAGATCTGAAGTTAGCTATAGTGTACTTATACATAATAATAAATAAATCTTAAAAAAAAAAAAAGAAAATAGCTGTTTGAAGTTGTGTTCCATTTCTGAATTACAAAGCCACATAATTCAGATAGTATATTCAGAGTAATATCTGACTTAATTTTGGCAGTAGTGATAGTAAAGGCCATTAATATAACAATGATGAGGTATGGGCTTTTTAAAACTATATATAACATCTTTGTTTATTTTGTGTTTGTTTGTGGGTGTGCATGTGCCGTGGTAAACATGGCAGTCAGAGGATGATCTGCTGGAGAGAATAAATTCTTTCTACAGTTGTGAGTCCCCACTGTGCAGCTTAGATTAGTAGGCACAAGCCAGTTCCTTTACCAACCAAGCAATCTTACTGGCCCAGAAGTTTTTGTTTTGTTTTCTTTCTTTCTTTTTTTTTTTTTTTTTTTTAAATCTGCCCATTTTGCTCACATCCTAGTTCAGATTTTCTCCATGGAGCCAAACTTTACTTTATTAGCTATTTAGTTGGAATTCACAGTGTAGAGGCAAATGTATACAGATAATTTTTTGTAATAGTAGAAACTTCAGTTGCTTCCTCGTATTTCTTCAGGGCAGTGATCAGAACCAGATTCATCGTATGCACAAAGCAGCGGATGCCATGGTAGCGGCCGTCGCTGATTGCTCTTACCATGTTGGATCCATTGTCAGTCTCAGAGACCTACTTCCAGCTAGGTGCCTTGAACTCAAATAGCTTTTCACACAGACTTCAGGATGTGAGCTAAGGTATGGCCTTTTTTCATGAGCTGGGCCTACATATGGGTTGACAGTAACCTGCAACTTGTATAGAATGACAAGGGACTTCTGTCAGGCCATGAGTGGCTGCCACCACTGATGGGCAAGGTAGCGCCTGTACTTGAAAAGCCTGTCATTTGGAGTTTTGGTTTTGTTTTGTTTTGTTTTTTTAATGTAAGTTTTTGACAAAGCAAGTATCCAAGTAAAAAGTCTTTGGTAACCTGTATAAAAGTCTAAAATACACCTTTGTAATGATTCTAACATTATTTTCAATGTGAAGTAATTGCTTTTATGAACATGGTGTAAATTTTCTTAAATTTCTAGATTTTTGAACTGCTTTTAAAGTTGGTTTAAAAAAGAAACCATAAAACTTACTATCCTGCTAATACTCTTATAATAACCTATCAGTAATCTTCCTCTAAAAATTGCAATTAAGAAATCAGTATTTATTCCCAGGAGCAGGAATTTAAAAATTAGTAGTTTCCCCAATATAACCTTCATGTCAGGCTGGTAAATACAGTAAAGCACTTAATTACATTGATGTAGTTTAGGTTCCACATTGAAGGATGTTTTTTTAAAAAGAATATACATTTCTGGAGGAAAAAAAAATGAGCTTTACTTTCATATCTTCCTTCTTAGCTTGGTGAAATACATTACCGGAATCTTTTCTAAGTACAGTAGACCAGCTGCTTGGCTTAAGGTATCATCTAAAAAAATTTTTAGCTACAAACAAATATTTTTTCAAATAACTTCACGCTTCCTTATTATTACCAGTGTCTTAGTAGTTCACTAGTTAAGCTTAGTGAGAATCACTTATAATTGGGAAGGGAAAATCCTTGTAAATCAAGGGTAGTTATTGTAAAGAACCTTTCTCCTGTTGTTGACGCTTAGCATTTGAATTGGTTACAACTTTAGATAGCTACAGTTGACAGCCTGTTTGAGTTTTTCCACAGGAATCATTTCTTCATTAAGAAATGACCAGTATTTGGCTGGAGAGGTGGCTCAGCAGTTAAGAGCACTGACTGCTCTTCCAGAGGACCTGAGTTCAGTTCCCACCAACCACATGATGGTGGCTCATAACCATCTGTAATGGGATCCGATGGACTCTTCTGGTGTTTCTGAAGACAGCTACAGTGTACTCATATCCATAAAATAATCTTTAAAAAAAAAAAAAGAAAGAAAGAAAGGCCAGTACGACTGTTGAGCTGTAGGCTCAGCTTACAAGCTCAGAATTACAAGACACTGTGCCTTTGGTTTACTCTGCAAGTCTAAGTATCTGTATTTCAGCTTTAAACCCTTGCCTATTCTCTGCTTACTGGTAAACACAGAGTATTCATGTATATGTACACACGTTGAGATTGATACTCAAGTGGTGTACCGTCCCAACATATGCTAAGTTGTTTTCTGGGTGACAAAGGAAAGTAGGCATTTGTTTTCCTTATATGTGAGGAAAGACAAGGATAGTGATCCAGTGACACATTTTACTTTTTTAATTAGGTCACCTTTCCAGGTGAGAGATAGTAGACACATTTACTACTGTTACATGTGCAGTTTTGACACATTGGAACGAAATTTCTTTCGAGCACATGGCTTTGTGCTGTGTTTGTTTGCTTCTGCTCACTGTGAGAGTGGCTCCTTAGTTTACTATTTTCTGTCTCCCTATGGTTAAGAAAGGAGTTGTTTTTGAGCAGGAGTCCTTTGTGATAAGATTCATTTTTGTCTGTATATGGCATATTATCTTGTTATATCATTCAACATTCTTAATTTAAAAATTTATTCTCAGCCAGGCATATTAGTACATACCTTTAATCCCAGCACTAGGAAGGCAGAGGCAAGTGAATCTTTTGAGTTTGAAGTCAGCCTGGTCTACAGTGTTCCTGGAAACCCAGTGCTACACAGAGAAACTCAGCTCAAAACAACAACAGAGATTCTCTGTGGCTTCATGCCTACTTTGTGTGAAATATTTAAATATAATGGTAAAATCTTTTTCTTGGTAGGTATTTATGTAAAAAAAAATGCCATAGAGTTTAGATTTTGCTTTCAAAATCTATGTTTTTATTTATCTCTGTTGTTTGTTTTGAAACCTCTACTGAATTAACAAGAATAAGTTATTTTGAAGATCTAAACAATAGTTAATCATTAAGTGTCAAGAGTTGCAATAGAAGAAAAAGAAATACTTAATTTTGATTTTTAGTGACTCTTATATTGACCTGACACTGTATCTTGTACACTGAAACCTTGCTGTGACACCTTGCTATTGTGATAATTTGATACAATGTTGGGTCATTTTTACATCCTGAAAAGAAGGCATGGAGTGATCCTTTGAAGCGATTCTGACTACCAGTTGGTGTTAGAGATGGATAGCAGCTGCACATGTTGTCTTATAAGAGACCCCTTGGGGTCCTACCCTTTGCTCTGAAATACTAAGTTCTTTTGTTCTCAGAAATCAGCATACTCAGTGAAATACACATAGTATTTTAAATTCCCATGTCCTTTTGATTCCAAGGCTTTAAAGGCAAGAGATTGTTAGTTTATCACAGGAGTGTAAGTGGTTCCTTTTCCTCTGGGTACTTATAGTTAAGTATTTCTAAGTGTGAGTCTAACAGCATAGCAAGCATTTCGTTGTTTAGCTTAATATTTATGTAATATTTCTTTTTTTGTCTTTTAACTAGACAGAACAATCTACCTATAATTTTGTTATCTTAGGCATTAATCCGTGGCTTCCAAAGCAGTAATGACTCTCTGACTAGCCTTCCTGCTCATCACATGTGACATGTGTGGCACATAGTCTGTCATTTTTAATTTCTGTTGCTCAATTCATGGATTTTTATTTTCAGTTTTAAAACTTAATTTTTCTTGCATTTCTTTCCATGTTTAAAATAAAATTCAGATCTAAAAGGGAAAATGTTAAAGCAGGAGTCAAGCCGGACGCACCTGATCAAGAGCCAGAAGGACTTACACTTCTGGTCCCTGACATCCAGAGGACCGCCGAGATCGTCCACGCAGCCACCACCAATCTTCGGCAAACAAATCAAGGCCAGTAATGTTTTATAGGATTTTTTTTTTTCATTGCACAAAACATGTTTTATTTAGTAATTGAGAACTGTCTGGTTTTTTCCTAACTTTTCAGGTAAGTTCTTGTACTTAAAAGGTCATTGTTTGGTAGGTTTTGTCCTTTGTCAGTTTTAGTTAAGAGTATTTCTTGGGGATGGAGAGATAGTTCAGCTGTTAAGAGCACCGACAGCTCTTCCAAAGGTCCTGAGTTCAATTCCCAGTAGCCACATGATGACTCACAACCATCTGTAATTGGGTATGATGCCGTCTTCTGGTGTGTCAACAGTAGGATGCTCATATAAAATAAATAAATCTTAATTTTAAAAAAACTAAATAGATTTTTTTAAAAAACAGTATTTCTTGTTGTAGAATATTCATCTTGGCTAGGTGTAATGGCACATGTCTTTAATTGCAGCATTTGGAAGGTGAAAGCAGATGGATCTCTGTGAGTTTCAGGCTAGCCAGGGCTACATAATAAGATCCTGTCTCAAAAAAAAAGAACCTAAAATAAGAATTTATTTCTTCTATATATTCTAAGATGAAATGTAGTAGCTGAAGAGCATACATGTAAATTACTTTTTTCCTTCTCATTGAAAGTCCTGGAATTGGAAAGCCCCATTTTTTTAGGGAGCAGTAAATTGAGGCTGCTGCACATGGTGGTGCACATGGCTGTGGTCTCTTTCCCCAAAGTGATAAAATAGCAAGAAATCTGGAAAGTCTTGGAATGTGCAACCTACATGTAGACGTGGGTTGTTTTTCAGCTTACTGACACAGGGAGAGAGTAGGGGGGCTGGCTGAGAAGAAGGGATTTATGTGAGTGGGAAGAAGACAGAGGGTAGTGGGATATGATCAGAATGTACTGCTGTACATGCTGAAACACATACTACATACACTTGTAGCTGCGTTCACATATGCTGATAAAAACATCTAATATGCATACTTACGTTATTTATCTTGTATGTAATATTACAGAAAAAAAACTAGGTGAATACTCAAAGAAGGTGGCTATGAAACCCAAACCTCTGTCAGTATTAAAATCACTTGAAGAAAAATATGTGGCTGTCATGAAAAAACTGCAGTTTGGTAAGTAGAAGTTTCTCTTTGCCACCATGCCATTGGCCCTTCCAGCAATGCTGCTAAAGTGTTTCAAGGAAGTGAGAGGACTCTTGACTTGAGCTAGCATGGCGGGCGATGCTTCTCTGGGCTTCCCCTGCACTCGTGCCTGAGATAGATGCTGCCTAAACGATTGCTCCGTTCCACCACCACCCCTTTTGTGTGCGTGCGTGCATGCGTGCGTGTGTAAGATTTTGTTTGTGACCCAATTTCTACTTTCTACACGATCATGAAAGCTTCTAACGTGTCTGTCTTGAGATCGTTGTGTTTAGTCACAGCATTCTCATCCTGATTTCAGCACAAGAGGAGGTCCATAGAGCAGAGAATGATTTTTTTTTGTCATTCTTCAGTGCTGGAATTGAACCCAGGAGCCCATGCAAGCTAGGGATCTGCTCTAGCACTAGACAACCCCCACGCCCAGAGGCATTCTGTAGCCATCCCTTTAGGGGACAGAGACTACAGAGTTCTCTATGACTTTGACATCATGACAACTGTTTGCCTGCTGGTTCTCCACTTTGTCTTCTGTCTCCTTTTAGATACATTTGAAATGGTTTCTGAAGATGACGATGGGAAATTGGGTTTTAAAGTCAATTACCACTACATGTCTCAGGTGAAAAATGCCAACGATGCCAACAGTGCTGCCAGAGCTCGCCGCCTAGCTCAGGAAGCGGTGACACTTTCAACCTCACTGCCTCTGTCATCGTCTTCCAGTGTCTTTGTACGCTGTGATGAGGAGCGACTTGACATCATGAAGGTAGAAACCAATTTTCCCCCACCCTTCCTAGATTTTAAATTTCAACATAAGTTCTGGTGACCACTTGGGATGACCATAAAGGAGCTGTGATGTAATATTAGTTCAGGGTGTGCAGATGAGACAGCATGCCAAGACCATACCAGAGGAGACGCTGCTCAGTGTTTGCTCCCTCACAACTTGAAGCCAGCTATCAAAGGACTTAATGCTGAGCAGGGAGAGGAGGACATAGTTACAGGATAAAGTCATCCCAAGTGCCACACTCTTATCAGAAAATCTTCTCTAAATTTATCAGCAGTCTGTGGTTTTCAGTGTCTGAGTTTTAGGAGTAAAGTGTTAGCAGTATAGCATGCCTTGTACTTCTCTGTTTTAACATTGTGATCTGTGGCATCCTAAAGTCTAAGAAAACTGCATCAAGAAAAACTAATTTGATATGTAGTGAAAAAAATGTCTTTACCTTTATGGTTTAATTCATAGGTTAACTAGTCCATCTTCCTCAAACAGCTAAAAGTATTGGTCTATTGACTTCTCTGAGCACTATGCTATACATGTAAGATCTTCAGCCTGAAACCTCCAGAGTAAATCACTTATAACATGTGGCCCCCCACATGTAGCTGTTAACTGCAGGTGATGTTGTATCTGTTAATTGACTCAGAAGAGGAATTCTCACAAAAAACGTTCTTTATATTTTTAAAGAAGTTTGAAATTCAGGTAAACTTTCTTGATACAAATAAGAATTCATTTTAGCCCTCTAACTTAGAGCCCTGCCTGCCTCTGCTCCCGAGTGCTGGTATCAAAGGCATGTACCACCACTGCCTGGCAGCCATGCCACTCTTAATTCTAAGAAGAAACCTTTTTCTAGCCATCTGTGTGTGTCTGACCTCAGATCCCACTCTTGCAGCTCTTGCAGGGTTCTTTAAGGAGCTCGTGAGGATGACGATTCTCACAGATATCTCCTTATGTGCATACCAGGTTCTGATAACTGGGCCAGCGGACACCCCCTATGCAAATGGCTGCTTTGAGTTTGATGTATATTTTCCTCAAGATTATCCTAGCTCACCTCCTCTTGTGAACCTAGAAACAACTGGGGGTCATAGCGTGCGCTTCAATCCCAACCTTTACAACGATGGCAAGGTAAGGTGGCTTCAGTCTTTGTTTCAAGGTCACACACTGATCTGAAGGATGTTTGTGATTCAAACAAAAGTTGGTGTGGTTAGATATTTTTTTTTCTTCATTATTACCTTCCTCTATATGCATAGACAGATCAGCTTGGAAATAAGAGAGAAGAAACTGAAAAGGGCAAGAAAACAGCATAACCAGTGTCTGGCTTGGTTTTTAAAGCAGTAATACTCACCATGGAATTTACTACTAGAATGCTATTAAACTATCCAAAATTACATTGAAAATGATAAATTTTATTTTAAATTTTCACTGTAATTTTGGATAGTTTAATAGCATTCTAGTAGTAAATTCCATGGTGAGAATTATTGCTTTAAAAACCACAAGAAGCCGGGCACTTGGGAGGCAGAGGCAGGTGGATATCTGAGTTGGAGGCCAGCCTGGTCTACAGAGTGAGTTCCAGGACAGCCAGGGCTACACAGAGAAACCCTGTCTTGAAAAACCAAAACCAATCAAACAAACAAACAAACAAAAACCCTGGAAAACATAAGAAGACATCTGTAGGGCCTAGAGAGATGGCTGGGTAGTCAGGAACAGTCTGCTTTCCAGAAGGCCTGCCGCCCTTCTTTGGCCTCCTTGGGCACCAGGCGCGCGCGCGCGCGCGCACACACACACACACACACACACACACACACACACACACACACACACACACAAGCAGATGCTTCTTGGTGATAAGAATAGCAAATTTTTTAAAATGGCCTTTTTATCAAAAATGTGTCCAAAGTTTACCTTCCTTTTCACTTTTATTTTCATCCAGTTTGACATGGGATGTTATTATTTCATCCTCATTAAATGATAAATCATAAAATTGAAACTAGATTTGTAGATTTCTGAAAGAAAGTTTAACAGAGTCACCATTTAATTTCCCTGGAAAAAAAACCAAGAGCAGGTTTTCTGGAACAAAGTTGAAGTAGCCATGTTGGCTTTTCTTGATAGACCCTGAATTCCCAAGTAACATATAAAATAGGATTTTGCTTACATTCTGTAGTGCTGAGTGGGTGAAGATATGAGATACCATTATCCTGAGCGTTTAGTATTTTAAGTGTCTTTGGATCACCCACATAAATATAGTTTAAAATTACTCGTTATTGTCATTTGTCTTAGTCAGGGTTTTTATTTTTGCACAAACATCATGACCAAGAAGCAAGTTGGGGAGGAAAGGGTTTATTCAGCTTACTTCCACATGGCTGTTGATTACCAGAGGAAGTTAGGTCTGGAACTCAAGCAGGTCAGGAAGCAGGAGCTGACGCAGAGGCCATGGAGAGATGTTCTTTGCTGGCTTGCTTCTCCTGGCTTGCTCGGCTTGCTCGGCCTGCTCTCTTATAGAACCCAAGACTTCCAGCCCAGGGATGGCACCACCCACAAGGGGCCCTACCCCCTTGAACACTAATTGAGAAAATGCCCCACAGCTGGATCTCATGGAGGCATTTCCCCAACTGAAGCTCCCTTCTCTGTGATACCTGCAGCGTGTGTCAAGTTGACACACAAAACCAGCCAGTACATCATTCCAGGATCAGATGGTTTGCCTCCTGTATGTTGAGTACATACTCTACTATGAGTAGCATAATACGCCTCCAGTCCCTGTCTTTAGACAGGTGACTCACAGCCACCTCTAAACTCCAGCTACAAGGAGATCCGACACCTGGCACCTGTACTCATATGCACACATATATGCATATACATGCAATTTAAAAAGAAAACTTTAAAAGAAAAAAAGTCACAGTTGGGGCTGTAGAGATGATTCAGTGGTTAAGTGCTGTTCTAGAGGATCCAGATTCAGTTTGGAGAACCCACATCATGTGGCCTCACAACTGCCTGAAACTCTAGTTTCCAGAGATCCAACACCCTTTGACCTTCGTGGGTGGACACCTGCATGCATGTGGTGTTGGTGAGATGGCTCAGTGGGTAAAAGAGTCCCTGAACCCTCATAGTGATAGAAGAGACCTGACTCTTCAAGCTGTCCCCTGACCCCATGCATGCCTACGTACATCCACAAAGAAGTACATTTCACCAAAAGCTGTTGGGTTTTGGAAAAGTGTTCTTTTTCATTAAGATAGATGTTATGTAGGATTAGTGATGTAGTTTATTGATAGTGTGCTTCCTTAACACACACAAAGCCTTGGTTTTAATCCCTACTACTACATTGACTGGGTATGGTGATACATCCCTTTTATCCTACCGCTAGAGCAATGGAGGCAGGAAGATCAGAAACTCAAGATCATTTTCTACTACAAAGCTAGTTGAGGGCCAGCCTGAATTACATAAGCAACCTTGTGTCAACCAACAAAAAAAGATACATGTTATTTATTCGGATATGGATGTAATCTGTTCGGAGTTATCCTTATGAAGAAACTATAATTCCGAAAAGGTTTGGGTCACATCCGAAGATCCAATGGGCTTTTACAGACTTTGATACACTTTGACATGAAAGCATAATGTTTTTATTTTCAGCTGAGACAGTTTGTGATACATTCTGTTAAATTCTGTCTTTTCTTCTTAAGGTTTGTTTAAGCATCCTAAATACGTGGCATGGAAGACCAGAAGAGAAATGGAATCCTCAGACATCAAGCTTTTTGCAAGTAAACAAAGTTTCCCTGACAGATTTACTTACAAGATAAGATTTGTGCATGTTGGGGATGGGGATTAATGACTAAAATAAGCCTAGGAAAAAACTGTTTTAAAGGCAGGAAATAATAAATAGTTTAAAGTCTCAAGTTATTATGTAAGATAAACAGTCTTGTCAAGACCAAGTCATTTTCATAAGTTCTTAAAGTGCAGTATGCTGCAGTAAGGTGGTTTGGGTCTGTCTGCTCTCTTGTGAGTAGAATTTAATACACTACCCACTTCTTCACGTATATGATGTGGTACTAGTTAGAGTTTTTACTTAACTGATGCCTAAAATTAATGTCCTGGAATTCATAAAATTTAAGAGTTGTAGTCTCTACTGTCAGAGCATTTGATATATAAAATTTAAAAATCTTCAAAGCTTGCATTTCTGTAAGTTAGTGAGTGCATAAAATCTATTGCATAACATGTCATTTCTGCTCATGTTTTTACTTTATAATAAATAACTCAGACTGTCAGCTATAGGTAGAGTGGTAAGTGTATTGAGGTATATGTTCACTAGAGTGCTTGTTCATTTAGGAATCACAGACACAGTACTTAGTCATGGTTGTTATATAGTACCTTGAATTCACATGTACAATTTAGTGCTTAAAAAAAGACAACTGGAAATTATCACCAGGTAAGCATACTAAAAGTTGACCTATCCTAAAAGATTATTTTCTTTAATGCTAGTTTGTGTTACATTAGAGATGTGAAAATAAATTCCCTTTAGAGGACTTAATCTAGTTTAGGAAATCTGAAGCTTTTTTTAATTGGTTATTTTATTTATTTACATTTCAAATGTTGTCCCCCTTCCCGGTTTCCCCTCTGCTAACCCCTCTATCCCATCTCCCTGGCATTCCCCTACTCTGGGACATCAAGCTTCCACAGGACCTCCCCTCCCATTGATGTCAGATAAAGCAGTCCTCTGCTACATATGCAGCGGGAGCCCTGGGATCTCTGGATGCTACAGTTAGTTAATATTGTTGTTCTTCCTATGGGGTTGCAATCCCCTTCAGCTCCTTCAGACCTTCTCCTAGTTCTTCCATTGGGGTCCCCATACTAAGCCCAATATTTGGCTGTAGCCATCCACATTGTATTGGCCAGACGCTGGCAGAGCCTCTTAGGGGACAGCTATACCAGGCTTCTATCAGCAAGCGCTTCTTGGCATCAGCAGTAGTGTCTGGGTTTGCTGTCTGCAGATGGGATGGATCCCTAGGTGGGGCAGTTTCTGGGTGGCCTTTCTTTCAATCTCTGCTCTCTGCTCTTTGTCCCTACATTTCCTTTTGAGAGGAACAATTCTGGATTAAAATTTTAAGTGTTTTTTTTCTTTTTTAAATGTTGTTTTGTGGGCTGGTGAGATGGCTAAGTGGGCAAGAGCACTGACAGCTCTTCCGAAGGTCTTGAGTTCAAATCCCAGCAACCACATGGTGGCTCACAACCACCTGTAATGAGATCTGATGCCCTCTTCTGGTGTGTCTGAAAACAGCTACAGTATACTGATTTATAATAATAAATAAATCTTTGGGCGGGAGTGAACAGGGACTGAGCAAGCAGGGCCGACCGGAGCAAGCAGAAGTCCTAAAAAAATTAAAAATTAAAAAAATTCAATTACCAGCAACCACATGAAGGCTCACAGCCATCTATACAGATATAGTGTACTCACATACAAACATACATACATACATACATACATACATACATACATCTTTTTTTTAAATGTTTTAGTTTCAGGGGATTTTGTTTTTGTTTTGTTTCGTTTTGTTTTTGAGACTAGGTCACACTATGTCACACTGGCTGACCTGAAATTCAGATGTTCTCCTTCCCCTCCTCTTGGGTGCTGAACCTAAAGGTACCACACCTGGTTGAAAGTACTTTGGAACTTATATTTTGGACTACAGCATCTCATCTAAAAGCGATTTTTCAATATAAGTTGGGTTTTAAATTGTAGGTTTGTGTTAAGAATTTGACTTAATTTTCTCTGCTTTTGTAGAAACTGACTAATATACCCTATTCATGTGAGTAAAAGAGGAAAAATATTTTAAAACAGCAAATCATAGAACTAACCATGTTTTCAAGCTCTCTAAGGAGTCTCAGATTTAAAATAGAAGAAAATAACCACAACATAAAACTGTACACACTAAATATCATAGAAGAGAAAGTGGGAAATATCCTTGAATGCTTTGGTATAAGAAAGAAGTTCCTGAGCAGAGCACCAATGGTCCACATAGCTAGTTCCAGGCAGCACAGTGGGACTCTGCCTATAGGTAGGTAGGTAGGTAGGTAGGTAGGTAGGTAGGTAGGTAGGTAGGTAGGTTGGAAGGTAGGTTGATAGACTGACTGACTGACTGACTGACTGACTGACTGACTGACTGACTGATTGATTTATAAAACATGATATTTTGGTATAGCTAACTTTTTGTTTGTTTATCTATCATTTTTTAGGATAGAGTCTTGAACTTTAACTCACACCATCTTGAAGTTCACTGTGTAGCCTAGGTTGGCCTTGAGCTTACCCTAATATTCATGACTCAACTGAGATAATGTGTATGGATGCTTTGCCTCCATGTTTGTATGTCCACCACATACATATGCTGAGAATCAAACATGGGCCCTCTAAAAGAAAGAGCAGCTCTCTCCAGCCCCCAATATCAGGATGTATTTGTTTTGTTGTGTTGTGTTTTGTTTTGGGGGTTTTGTTTTGTTTTCTACCAGTGACTGTGGAAACATGCTTATTAAGACTCCTTGGAGGCGAAGCAGGATAGCAATTTATTTGCAATAAACCTGTCTCTTAATAACTTTTTGACTTTCCTCTATTCCTCAGGTGTTGGTTTCTGTCCAATCTCTTATATTAGTAGCTGAGCCTTACTTCAATGAACCAGGATATGAGCGGTCTAGAGGCACTCCCAGTGGCACACAGAGCTCTCGAGAATATGATGGGAACATCCGACAAGCAACGGTTAAATGGGCAATGCTAGAACAAATCAGAAATCCTTCACCATGCTTTAAAGAAGTATGTTGGATAGAGTTAAGTACTTCTGGACCTTTGAGGATAGGTTGTTAGTATTATATACTGTAAAGTTACAGAATCTGAATATTGAGCTTTACTTCTTATAACTAGCAATTGATCCTAAAGTCACTAATAACAGAGTGCAGTTACTGAGGTTTAAAACCACACAGACTTTACTTTGGAACCTTTTTATTTAGGCTTTACTTTGATAATGACTGTGTGCACGTGCACATTTAATCTGGCTCGGTGGGTAAAGGCCCTCCTTTCAAGCCTCGCTGCCAGAGCTGGACCCTGACACCACCGACATGATAGAAGGAAGACTAATGCCTTTGACCTCTAGTTGTCCTACGGTATACATGCATGCTCACAGTAAAAAAGAAATGTAATTTGTAATTTAAAAAAACTTATTGAGGGCTGGCGAGATGGCTCAGCGGGTGAGAGCACTGACTGCTCTTCCGAAGGTCCAGAGTTCAAATCCCAGCAACCACATGGTGGCTCACAACCATCTGTAACAAAATCTGACTCCCTCTTCTGGAGTGTCTGAAGACAGCTACAGTGTACTTACATATAATAAAATAAATAAATCTTTAAAAAAAAAAACTTATTGAGATTTCTATGAAATCTCTTTTAAAGTTTTGGGCTTTTTTTTTTTTTTTTAATTTTGTGTGGGGTGGGATAGTGTATGCATATGAGTTCAAATGCCTAGAGAAGCCATCAGATGATCCCTTGGAGCCTGACTTAACATGTGGGTGCGAGCCTCCTGACATGGGTGATGGGACCTAAGCACAGATCTTTTGTAAAGCTATATACTCTGAGCCATCTCTTCAGTCCCTGAGTTCTCTTTGAAAGACAAAAATTTTTCTGCTGCCAGTGTGTTGAAAAAAAAAAAAAAATTATTTTTTTTTTTGTTGACTTATTCCCATTTCTTTTATGTTGCCTTTTGTGTATCCTGTGCTGTTTAGATGGGATTACTTCAGTATCTGACCAGTGTTGGGTATTCTTTACCATGATAGAATTGAGTATTTCAGTGTGTGCCATCTGATGTTCTAAGCCTGATTTGTAATGATATAGAACACATAAACTAGATTTTCTGGACAGATAAATATTGCAGTATGTAAAATTTTTGTTTTAGTAATGCCATAAATTTTGACTTTTTAATGTGTAGACATGTTCTGTTCTATTGTTTTTATTTTCAAGGTTATACACAAACATTTTTACTTGAAAAGAATTGAGATCATGGCCCAGTGTGAGGAGTGGATTGCAGACATCCAGCAGTACAGCAGTGATAAGCGAGTGGGCAGGACCATGTCTCACCATGCAGCTGCTCTCAAGGTGAGTTAGTTAAGAAGTCATTGACTCAAGTATTCCCAAAGAAAAAAATTGTTACAGAAAGTGTATAGAGGGCTGGAGAGATGGCTCAGCGGTTAAGAGCACTGACTGCTCTTCCGAAGGTCCTGAGTTCAAATCTCAGTAACCACAGTCACAACCATCCGTAATGAGGTCTGATGCCCTCTTCTGGTGCATCTGAAGACAACCACAGTGTACTTATTTATAATAATAAATAAATCTTTGGGCCAGAGTAAGCAGGGACTGGGCAAGCAGGGTCTACTGGAGCGAGCAGAGGTCCTAAAAGTCAATTCCCAACAACCAGATGAAGGCTCACAACTCTCTGTACAGCTATGGTATATTCCTATACATAAAATAAACAATAAATAAATCTTTTTTTTAAAAAAAAAAAAAAGAAAGAAAGTGTATAGATAGATGCAATAGTTTTGACAGAGGACTAGAACTTCTTCAAATTATTAAGTGGCTACAGGACCTGAGCCTAAAGATGTGACAGGCGTCAGGGGTTGGTGGGGTATTGGGTCCATCAAGTTTGTTTAGTTTTGTTTTAATTCATTTATTTACAACCCAATATCAGCCCTTCCTCTCCTCCTAGTACCCCCTCATGTAAGTCCTCTCCCATTCCCCTTACAAGGAGAAAGTCCCTCTGGGTATCAACCCCCACAACCCCACACATCAAGTTGCTGCAGGACTAGGCACATCCTCTCTAACAGACAGGACTGTCCATTTTAGGGATATGGAATCCACAGACAAGCAGGTAGGCAACAGGCTCATGGACAGCCCTTGCATGAAGACCAAGCTGCTCATCAGCTACATATATGCAGGAGGCCTAGGTCCAGCCTGGGCTTTCTCTTTGGTGGGTGATTCAGTCCCTGGGAGCCCCCAAGGTCCAGGTTAGTTGACTCTGTAGGTCTTCCTGTGGAGTTCCTGTCATCTTCAGGTCCCTCAATCTTTCATCTTTTCTGTAAGACCCCCGAGTTCCATCTAATATTTGGGTGTGAGTCTCTGCATCTCTTTCCATTGGCTGCTGAGACAGAGGACAGTTATGTTAGACTCCTGTCCGCAAGCATAACAGTATCATTAATTGTGTCAGGGATTAGTTATAGTTAGTTAGGTATCAACTTGGGGCAGTCATTGGTTGGCCATTCCCTCAGACTCTGCTCTATCTCTGCCCCTGCACATCTTATAGACTGGACACATTTTGGGTTGAAGGTTTTGTGGGTGGCTTACTGTCCTTATCCTTCCGCTGGGAGTCTTGCCTGGCTACAGGAAGCAGCCACTTCAAAATCCATATCCCCACTGCTAGAAATGTCAGCTAGAGTTATGCTAGACTCTTTAAGACACTCTGTTCAACCCAGATCTCTGGCACATCCTAGAGATTGCCCACATGAGTTTTGTATTTAATCTTTTAGCCTTATCTTATACCTCTTGCTTTATATAATTTTATTTCTTGCTATTGGTATGAAGGAAAATGTACAAGATGGAGGGCCTCTAATAGTTGGTTGGGAGTAACCACTGTGAGAGAAGCCAGATTTGTGGGAGGTAGGCAGTTGGGTTTTACTTGAGCAGTCCCTGATGGAAATGAAGATTCAATGGCTTTGCAGAATTTTTTCCACGCATAGGAATCATTCTTTGTATAGCCACCCATTTTGCTGCTTCCGAATATTATTATTTGGTCCTTTCCTTCTCTGTCAGTTATCTGCCTTCTGTGTGGGGTGGCACACGCCTTTAATCCCAGCACTTGGGAGGCAGAGGCAGGCGGATTTCTGAGTTCGAGGCCAGCCTGGTCTACAGAGTGAGTTCCAGGACAGCCAAGGCTATACAGAGAAACCCTGTCATGAAAAGACACAATTCTGCAAAAAAAAAAAGCCTAGTTTCTCAGGTGTGATTTCTTTATTTTTCCAGTACAGAAATATTTATGAGTGACAAACCATATGATATCTGGGATTTGCTTCCAAATAAGATAAATGAATAGATGAAGTCAGACCAGCCAGGGATTGGTAGTTATTGAAGCTACCAAGGCTCTGGGTCCATGTGCATTGACTTTTGTACTCTGCCACTTTTGTATACAGTTGGAATTTTTACATTATGGAAACTTAAGAGCCCTGACTGGTAGTGCGTGCCCTCCATCCCAGCACTGTGCATCTCTGTATGGGGGTAGGGATTCAGGACTAACTACCCTGGCTAGTGAGGCAGCTGTCTAAGTAGAGAACACTTTGCTTCAGCTATGCTAGCTCTGTTATGTCCAATACTGGAAACCAGTTTGTGTTTTATACAAAACAGGAGTAAGGACTTGTGCATTTATAAATTTGTGGGTCTCTTCTCTCTCCTTACACCATGCCTGCTATGTCTTCTCCATTTATGTTTCAGCTCCAGTTTCACTGCTGGAGGCCTCCCGTGACCTGACACACACTGTGATGTTACTCATGAACACATCCACCCACCACTTATTAATGCTGCCCTCTTCTAGTCATCTTAAACTGTTCTCTTTTCCCCTGATCCTTGTTTATTTTCTTTTCTCTTTTTTTCTGAGATCCAGTTTATTTCCACCTCCCTTTCTCTTGTGGTTGTTGGGCTTGAAATGCTAGACATTTACTCTTTTTGGTTTTTTGAGACAGGGTTTCTCTGAGTAGCCCTGGATTATCCTGGAACTCACTCTGTAGACCAGGCTGGCCTCGAACTCAGAAATCCACCTGCCTCTGCCTCCCAAGTGCTGGGATTATAGGCGTGCACCACCACCGCCCGGCCTTGAGTTCCTAATATGAGTTATAGTATCCCACTACTCCCAAGTTCTCATAATAGTGAGATGTTTCTTTCTCCTTCCTTAGTCAGGATTTCTATCACAGTGGAAAGGAAATCAGTGCTGGAGAGTTTTTAAACTTGTGAAACTGGCTGATAGTGTGTGATTGTCTCAACCTTTCTCTATCCGTTACACCTCCAACTAGTTCTCATGCTTCATACACGCTACAGTATCTGTATTGTGCCCCTTGCCCTTGTTTTGTTAGTGATAACCAGGGCATCATTTATGTATAAAGGTTGTTCTGGGAAAACTGCGTAGTGAGGCGTACAGATCAGATCGCTCAGTGACATCAGGCATCACTCCTGAGTGATCCGAGACTCACATGAGGCAAAGGAAAAGACTGACTGCTGCAAGTTGTCTTGTCTTCTCACGTGCACGTGCCTATACAAATACTCTCCCAAAATCAATGTTTTTAAATTACTCAGTGAATTTTCAAAATTAGCTAGTTTCCTCTTCTAGTCATCATAAACTGTTTTCTTTTGAAAGACTTCAATGTGCTATTTTCATTTATAGGCATCCAATCACTCTTAGCATCTTATATTCTAAGGCAAGATGTGATAACACAACTATTTAGTCTCTAGATATTTTTTATGTGTTTAAATTTTTAAAATCTGAATGATAAAATTATTTCTTATGATTCTTCTGAGTTAAAGTGAAACAGTGTAGAAACTTTTGCAAAGTTTACAGAGGGCCCTGCTATTGAAACTTGCTCATTTCCATTGGCAAAAATAACAGTGTATATGTGTGCTGTATTTTGTAGTTTAGGTTTTTGCTTGGTGGTTGTATATTATGTGGTGTGTAGTATCTCCCCAACCCCCCACCCCCAAATATTAAAGGTCAAACCCAAAGCCTTGCACATGCCAGACAAGTGCTGTACTATTTGATAAATAACCAAGCTGGGTATATTTTAATTTGTACACTTGTCCTTTTCAGAGTTAGCATCTGTGACAGTACAAGGAATTACTGTCTTTAATTTAAAAGAATACATATATCAAACTATCGATGTTTGTAAGTCATTGGTAATGCTGATCCTGTGGCCAGGGTCAGGGCATATGTAGGTTCTGTGGAACTATACTATGTTTTTGAGGAGGTGGGGTTAGAATAGAATGTTACTCTGAGCTTTTTAACATCTGGAATTAATTTTAAGTTCAGGAATTTTGCCTGCATGTATATGCATATGGGGGTGTTACAAGCCCTGGAACTTGAGTTACAAACAGGTGTGAATTACCACGTGGGTGCTGGGAATTGAACCTGGATCCTCATGAAAAACAGCCAGTGCTCTTAACTACTGAACCATCTCTCCAGACCCTAGTTTGGGGATCCTTGAGAGTTTTGTTTACTGTGTATTTTAAATGTGTGATACACTGGCTGCCATATAAGAAGACAGTAAATATTTGTACACTTGATACTGAAATATGTTAAAATCAAGTTATTGTCTCGGTGATATGCAACAGTCAGTGTTCACAATTCTGATCTTAGCAATTCTCTCCACCTAGCGCCACACAGCTCAACTCAGAGAAGAGCTACTGAAGCTAACCTGTCCTGAAGGCTTAGATCCAGACATTGAGGATGCCTCCCCGGTGTGCAGGGCCACAGCAGGTGCTGAAGAGACTCTAACACACGACCATGTCAAACCCAGCAGCAGCAAAGACCTCCCCAGTGACTTCCAATTATGAGCTGCACTGATGTGGATTTCGTAGACACAAAGGCTTCGAAGCACAAGCCAAATATGTCAATATTTGTATGTAAGAAACTAATTATGTAATAGGTAATGAAACTGAAACTGTACTATGCCCTTAAGGAGATCCAGTTTAATTCAAGGTGATCTTTGATTTACCTGTACAAGAGTGTAAACTTTTTTGTGCTTTTATTTTTCAATTGTGAGAACCACTGATTGGTATGTTCAACAAATTTGTGTATACAAAGAAATGGATAAATCACTGATCTATAAGGGAAACTACCTTAGGAAAGAATGTTTACTGAATGTTTATCTTTTTTTTTTTTTTTTTTTTACTGTAGAGTGAGAGGTTGTTAACAAAGAATATATATTGGTCATTCTTACAACTACTATTTAAAGTCAGCAACTTTTCACTGAATTTGATAGATTTTATGTTTGGCCATATCTCCATGCTCATATTTGATTTCTGAAGACTTCTACGTACACTTTAATAAAAGTTAAATAGATACAGCCCCTCTTTTTGATTTACTGGTACATTTTTAAGTAATAAATCTGCCATAAAATGCACTATAGCTGGAGACTTGCACTTGTATGGATGAATTTATTACATTCAACATATTTAATTTTATGCCTTCTAAGATGCAGAAAAAATAAATGAACATGATTTTATTCTATGCCAAACATTTGGGCCTCTGAATTTATCCATTATTTGAATTTAATATATGAAAAGGTATGGTTCAATTGGAAAAGTCACTTTAAACTGTTTTCCTCAAGGGCTCCTCTTATTCCTGGACTGTGTGGTGGTGTTCCTGAAGTCACATGTATGTATCAACACGGAGGCTCTGTAGAGGAGAGAGGCTGGGCCTCTCTGGTGCTGTCACAGTACGTTCTGTACCTGCCATACAGGCTCGTTTTCATGCAAATTCTTCCTAGAGCCAATAAATAAAAATGTAGGTGAATTAGTATGTCTTGTTTCTAAAATAGTTGCCATGGTGTGCAATGGTATTTCTACAGAAAAACTTTTTGAGACTTGAGCACGGGAGAAACAAGGATGTTTTTGTAAGACCAGTTATAAAGAAAGCTGAAAGCTGGACATAGTGGCACACAGTTTTAATCCCAGAGGGGACATTCTTTTCTTTACACTTCAAGTTCCAGCATGACCAGGGCTGTGTAGAAAGACCCTGTCTGAACAAAGCAGAAAAGGAAGAGGCAAGAACTGACGTGACTGTTGATAATCTTTCTGCAGAGGTGGCAGCCTGCCGTGGTTTCTTACACATCCCTGCCTGGGGACATGGAAGGTTAGAGTTTGCTCAGAAAATAGTGTGAAACCCTGCCTCAGAAATTGGGGTATTGAGACTGTAAAGAAAAATGGAAGACAGAGTTAAGGAGCATGATACCCCTTCATGTATGAGGCCCCAAACTCTTTAAACATCATGAGCAGAAGGCAGCTGGGCAAAGTAGTGTCTAAAACATAGTCATTTTAAAAATACAATGTGTAGTTAAGCTGCACCAAAATGACAAGGTGGTAAATTAAGTGTACGACAAGAAAAACCTTGTGTCATAAGCAGACATGCTAGGTAGATCTACATCTAAAAGTATCATCAGTAGGAAGTTAAAGCACTTGGAGGTGGCTCAGTGGATATAAAGCAGTTGCTGAGCTAGGCTAACAATCAGTTCAGATCCCAGGAACCCACATATGTCAAAGGACTGAGTGGACAGTACCATTTCTGTCTATGGTAAAGGAAAAAACCAGTTCATCCAAGTTGTCTTCTGTCCTCCATTCTCATCCCCCACCTCACACAAGTAAAGGTGATTCGAACAATCTCTAAAAGAGCAAAGCTGGATAGGCTGGAGTGCATCTTTAATATCCAGACTCCTATGGCGAGATAGGAGGTGAACACCAGAGAGTCACCCCACCCAGAAGGTGGCAGGTTGGCTGACCTGGTGTATATGACAAAGCTGCCCAAGCAGTAAGACCCTGAAAGAGTTTTAAAAGAGTTAGTGATGAGCCAGGAGGTGGTGGCACACACCTTTAATCCCAGCACTTGGGAGGCAGAGGCAGGCAGATTTCTGAGTTCGAGGCCAGCCTGGTCTACAGAGTGAGTTCCAGGACAGCCAGGGTTATACAGAGAAACCCTGTCTCAAAAAAAAAAAAAAAAAAAAAAAAAAAAAAAAAAAGAGTTAGTGATGATGGTGGCACACACCTTTAATCCCAGCACTTGGGAGGCAGAAGCAAGCAGACCTCTGAGTTGGAGGCCAACCTGGTCTACTTGGTGAGTTCTGGGATAGCCAGGGCTACACAGAGAAACCCTGACATGAGGAAAAAAAGAGAACTGCCTCTCTGACCTCCTCACACTGTGCGCACATGAAACACAGAAAGAAAGTAAAGGGGTGTGTGTGTGTGTATGTGTGTTTCCTTTGGTTAGGATCCCATTCTAATTTGGCATGAATGATAAAAGCTACTGTCAAGTCTATTTTTTTCATCTCCCCTTATTGTTAGAAATGTGAAAGTGTTAGCAACAATACCATTATCAGAGCCAATAAATGATTTATAGACACCAGAAGGCCCAGGCAGCAGGTGAGATGGTTCAGTGGGTAGAAGTGCCTGCTGCCAAGCTTAACAACCTGAGTGTGAATCCTAAATGGTGGATGCAGAGAACCACCTCTTTCACTCTGTGGTTTGTGCAGGCATATCAGATGTTGAAATAATTGGAAACAGATTGCATTGAGATAAAGTGTATGTGGGATACAGGCCAGCCCAGGAACATTGAAGTGTTCACTTTGGGTAAGGTTTCTGCACTTCTGGAGTGAACAGTGGGCGTGAAGATGAGGCATTTGTGGTAAGTTCTTTGGAGAGTTATTTACAAGGGTCTGTTGGGAGCATGGGGGAGAGTCATTTAGGACTAATACTGATAGGTATCGAAGTGATGTAAGCAGGAAGGGCTTCCAAGAGGAAGACATCCTGAGTGTTAAAGAGTGCTGATAAAGAAAATGGTGGAGACTGATGTTGGAGAAGTAGCTGCTCTTGAGTTATTCAGCATCCTGAATAATTTGGAAAGCTCTCAGGCAGCTTTGGCTAGGGACGCTGGGTCATAGCATTCTGCCTACTGCTGTGACTCCAGAGTCCATGTGATAGATTGTCATCTCAGGCACAAAGGGTGAACAGGAGGAGGTACTTGACAGAGCTTGGGAAAGGCATATATATTTGTTGATAAGAGAATGAATTCCATTTTTGAGCTGAGAAACTAGGGTAAAGGCAGAACAAAACAACAGACCATCTGGTTCCAAGAGTTTATGAAGAACTTTGAGAAATGTGGATGGTAGTACTTTAAGATAATGTGTTTATGATCTGAAATTACCTCTGTAGGAGTTGTATCTTCCTCTGTTGTGTGCCCCACCCACCCACTGTGCCCATTCTGAGCCAGGGCTCTATCAGTGAGCTATATCTCAGCCCCTAAGGAATAATTTGTTCTTCACAATTTTTAGTTTTTAAAGGCAAGAAAAAGTCCGTCCGTTGAGGACTAGCTGCCTGCAGCAAAAAGGCCTGAAAGTGTCTTGCCTAGTTTTGTTTTAAACTATTTACAGTCCTCTCTAGGGGCTTGAAACAGTAGAGTGCTTAAGAACACTTACTGCTCTTGCAGAGAGGACCAGGGTTCAATTCTCAGCACCTACCTTGTGGCTTAAAACCATTTCATAACTCCAGTTCCAGGGGATCCAGTCCTCTCTTCTGGCCTATGAGGGCATACATGGTGTATATACTTACATGCAGGCTAACACTTATACATATAAAATTAAAATCTAAAGTAGCAAAAAAATAAAATTTGTCTACCATTAAAATCAAAATCTTGCATCAGACTAATATATAAAATAAATATTTTTTGGCCATTGTTGTCTAATAGGTTGATTTATGTGGGGTAAAATTAACTGAGGTGAGATATTTTGGTTAATGTGCCTAATGCAATTTGTGATAATGACCCAAAGTTTTGGCTATCCCTTCTGTTAGGCTAATTCTTTTTAAGAGGCAGGAAGATGTGGGTAGCTGTCAGTGGTAGAGGGCCTTTAGCATATACAAGGTTCAGCACTGCCAACACAAGCAAACAAAGAATTCCTGTGTTCAAACTCGCCTTGTGTGCTTTAGGTTACTACAGAGTGGTAGTGATCTGTGAACCTGATTTGGGTAATGCTCCTTCACTTAGTGCTTCTTGGGTCTGGGTCTGGGTCTGGGTGGTGGTCTATTCCCTGAGGCCATGCTAACTTAACTGGTAAATTTCTACAGAGACATTGTTTTACCATACTCTATAGTTTGCCCAAATTAAAAAGACTTTAGACCAGTGGTTCTTAACCTTCCTAATGCTGTGACCTTCTAATACCTCATGTTGTGGATACCATAACCATAAAGTTATAACTAATTTTGCTACTGTTGTGGACCATAATGTAAACATCTGATGCATGATATGCAAACTCAGGGAATCTTGAAAACCACTGCTCTAGAGGGCTGAAAAATGGTTCATTGGAGCACGTGCTCCTTTTCCAGAGGACATGACTTTGGCTCCCAGCAGCCATTTGTCAGATGGCTCACCTCCACCTGTAACTCCAGTTCGAGGATATCTGACACACTCCTCTGGTCTCTGTGTGCACATTACACGTGTGGCATATACACATGCGTGCACAAAACTAAATCTTAAAAGAGTGTTCTGAGCCAGGTGGTGGGGCTTGACTTCCAACCATCACCTCACTCAGGAGGCAGAGGTAGGCAGATCTCTTAAATTCAAGGTCAGCCTGGTCTACAGGGCCAGTTCCAGGACCGCAGGGCTGTTACACCAAGAAATCCTGTCTCAAAAAAAAAAAAGTACACACACACACACACACACACACACACACACACACTGGTATATAGTTACATGGCTAGACAGTGCTACGGTGTACCCGTTATTTGCAAAAATGCCAAACCACTGTGCTGCCAGTCTGGGAGATATCAGAGCACAGTATGGACATCAGAGCACAGGTTCATCTGATTTCCACTCCAATGTATACCACAGAAAATTAGGGAAATACTGAAAAATATGAAATGTCGAAATTTTTCTATGTGTAGTATTTTTGCTATATATGATTTTATCAGACTTTTGAGCTATATTATGCACATTTTATCAAAAATTGCCTGGTTATTGTAGATGTTCATAAACACTTAGGTTTTTTTAAAAGATTTATTTTTTATTGGATGTTTATGTGTATCTGGCATGGCAGGTATGCCTTCAAAGCCAGACGAGGGCATCAGATTCCATGAAGTTGTAGTTAAAGGCACTTGTGAGTTATCTGAAGAGAATGCTGAAAATCTAACCCTGCTCTTTTGGAACAACAAATACACTTAACTGATGAACTCTCTCTCCAGGACACAGACAATAAAAATGGGCAGTGGTGGCACACGCCTTTAATCCTAGCACTTGGGAGGCAGAGGCAGGTGGATTTCTGAGTTCCAGGCCAGCCTGGTCTACAAAGTGAGTTCCAGGATAGCCAGGGCTAAACAGAGAAACCCTGTCTCGAACCCCCCCCCCCAAAAAAAAACCTGACATTTTAATTATTAGCATGTTCTATTCTTCCTTTTGTCCACATTGTGTGTGAACCACCTGAAATATTTTTTCTTCTATCAGTGTACTGGCTGGTTTTGTGTGTCAACTTGACACAGGCTAGAGTTATCACAGAGAAAGGAGCTTCAGTTGGGGAAGTGCCTCCATGAGATCCAGCTGTGGGGCATTTTCTCAGTTGGTGATCAAGGAGGGAGGGGCCATTGTGGGTGGTGCCATCTTGGGTTATATAAGAGAGCAAGCTGAACAAGCCAGAGGAAACAAGCCAGTAAGGAACATCCCTCCATGGCCTCTGCATCAGCTCCTGCTTCCTGACCTGCTTGAGTTCCAGTCCTGACTTCCTCTGGTGATGAACAGCAATGTGGAAGTGTAAGCTGAATAAACCCTTTCCTCCTCAACTTGCATCTTGGTCATGATGTTTTGTGCAGGAATAGAAACCCTGACTAAGACTATCAGTTATAAGTTTATACCCTTTACCTGTTTGTTTACCATCTTCATCTTTGTGTTTGTAAAATATGTGTGGGTTGCTTGTGTAGTAGAGTGTTCATTTTTTTATAAGATTTATTTATTATATGTAAGTACATTGTAGCTGTCTTCAGACACACCAGAAAAGGATGTCAGATCTTTGTAAGTGACTGTTGGTTTTAATGTAGCATCCCTGGGAAGGGAGGCTCAGCTAGGGATTGTCTAGATCTGGTTGCCCCAAGGTCAAGTCTTGATTATGTTAATGGAGATGAAAAGACCCAACCTTCGTGGGTAGCAATACCACCCCCCCACACACACACACCCAAAGCCCAGTTAGCACAATCAAGTTTTCATGTGGTTTGTTGCTCTCTGCTCTTGACTATGGAGGTAATGGGCCTGGGTACTTCACGTTCCCTTCATCTTGGCTTCCCAGCAATGATAATAGTCTGTGAGTCAAACAAACTCTCCCTTAAATTACTTTTGTAATCCTGTTTTGTCACAGCAACAGGGAATGAAACTAACATACAATAGGAGGCTGGGAAACCAAAGAATAGGGGAAGGGGCTCTCTTGATACCAGGTCCTGAATGGTCGGAAGACAAGAACCGTTGACACCAAGGCATCCAGGAATTTGCTTGTTGGCTGATCTTAGCAGCTCCACGATTTGTGTATCATCCATGTTTAAAAACAGCCTGATGGGAAAAGCATGCTTTGTTTCTCTTGCCCCTAATTAAACACTATACATAGTTGGAACCCTTCTATTAATAAATTTTAAGCATCCATGGTAGTGATAGTGTGGAGGTTGGAGGGAGGAGGCATGACATGAGTACTGAGCCTTACAATCTTGCTCACAGTAACTTCTCAGAAGAAACATTTTGACTTAAAAATACATTTCTCACCTGGGTAGTAGTGGCTCATAAGCCTTTAATCCTAGCACTTGGATCTCTGAGTTTGAGCCTAGCCTGGGTCTATATAATGAGTTCCAGGACAACCAGAGTTAAGCTGAAAACTCTGTCTCAGGAGGAGAGTCGGAGGAAGCACTTCTTTAAATCAACAGACATTAAAATATTTGATTATCCTTCTTTGAGTAGAGTGGGCTGAGGTTACAAAACTTGCTTACTCAGATAAGGCATAGTCACATGTCGCCTACATATATGCACCTGTATGTCTACCCATCGTGTGTATGCAGCGCTCATGGGGTCCAGAAGAGGCATCAGATCCTCTGGAATGAAGTGCACATGCTTCTGAGCCTGTGGGAGTCCTTTGCAAGATCAGTTAGTGCTCTTAAAACTTCTGAGACATCTCTCCAACCCCCATAGTCAAGTTTCTTTCTTTCTTTCTTTTTTAAGATTTATTTATTTTAGGTATATGAGTACACACTGTAGTTGTACAGGTAGTTGTGAGCCTTCATCTGGTTGTTGGAAATTGACTTTAGGACCTCTGCTTGCTCTGGTAGAGTCTGCTCACTCAGTCCCTGCTCGCTCCAGCTCAAAGACTTATTATTATAAATAAGTACACTGTAGCTGTCTTCAGATGCACCAGAAGAGGGTGTCAGGTCTCTTTATGGATGGTTGTGAGCCACCATGTGGTTGTTGGGATTTGAACTCAGGACCTTCAGAAGAGCTGTCAGTGCTCTTAACCGCTGAGCCATTTCACCAGTCCCCATAGTCAAGTCTCTAAACTTGACTCTGATCAAACACTTGCCAGTTCAATCCAATATAGGAAAGTTATGTGAAATTTGTATCTTTTATGTGATCTGAATTGTTTTTTATAGGATGTTTCAACAGTCTTGGAGAAAACAAAGTTTGCTTTCTGTTTAATGAGAAAGTAGACAGTGTCAGGAAATAAAAAAAAATTAATGTAGAGGTTTTCATTGAGCAAATCTGAAACCCTGCTTAGCTTTGGGTACAAGCTGGACAGAGAGCACCTCCCTTTGTTGATCTTCCTGTTCCCTTATGCATGAGCCACATTAATGAGCTTGTATTGATGCTGACAGATTGCTTTGCATAGATGCTCAGTCAGAAGAGTCACAAACAGGAGCCTGTAGTGGATCTGCCCAGGTTGTGTGGATGAAGGACTGGGCTCTGCCACTTACTGAGCCTGTGTCGGTATCTGTCCTTCTCCAACTCTAGAATGTTGAAGGACATGAGGAACTCATTAACATGCAGATTTCTTAAAACCAGGGAGGGCATAGACGTGTAGTTTTAGTGGTTGCTTAGGCAAGTCCTATTCTTTTATATATATACATACATATATATATGTGTGTGTGTGTGTGTGTGTGTGTATAACTCACTGGGCCATGTGAATATATATATGTACACATATATATGTATACATTCACATATGTATATATACATATTGTACTGGCTAGTTTTGTGTGTCAACTTGACATAGGCTGGAGTTATCACAGAGAAGGGAGTTTTAGTTGGGGAAGTGCCTCCATGAGATCCAGCTGTGGAATATTTTCTCAATTAGTGAACAAGGGGGTAGGGCTCCTTGTAGGTGGTGCCATCCCTGGGCTGGAAGTCTTGGGTTCTATAAGAAAGCAGGCTGAGCAAGCCAGGGGAAGCAAGCCAGTAAAGAATATCTCTCCATGGCCTCTGCGTCAGCTCCTGCTTTCTGACCTGCTTGAGTTCCAGTCCTGACTTCCTCTGGTGATCAACAGCCATGTGGAAGTAAGCTGAATAAACCCTTTTCTCCCCAACTTGTTTCATGGTCATGATGTTTGTGCAGGAATAAAAACCCTGACTAAGATACACACACACACACACACACACACACACACACACACACACACACACACACACATACATATATGGTTTTATTGTGGCATTCCATAACTGTGTGTCCATTCTTATCATCCTCCCTCCCTCTCTGGTCCCCTCCCACTCTCAGTGATCTTTTCCCTCTTGCCAACTCCTCCTCTTCCTCTTCCTCTTTCTCCTTTCTTTCTTTGTTTTGATTGATTGGTTTTTTCTTTTTTCTTTTTCTTTTTCTTTTTCTCTTTTTCTCTTTCTTTCTTTTTTTTTTTTTTTTTTTTTTTTTTTTTTTTTTTTTTTT
>JADRCD010204826.1:0-30468 GCA_019843815.1 Montemys delectorum | reverse complement strand
TCTTTCTTTCTTTCTTTCTTTCTTTCTTTCTTTCTTTCTTTCTTTCTTTCTTTCTCTTTTGTCCAGACAGGGCTTCTCTGTGTAGCCCCGGCTGTCCTGGACCTCACTCTATAGACCAGGCTGGCCTCAAACTCAGAAATCTGCCTGCCTCTGCCTCCCAAGTGTTGGGATTAAAGGAGTGTGCCACCACTGCCCAGCACATTTTTTTTTTTTTAAATTCTAGACTAGGGGCCAACCTCTGGTTTCAGAACTCAAGAGATTATCTATGGTTAAAATTTATGAAGAAGAGCCAAGCAGTGTCACACACCTTTAATCCCACCACCAGGAGGAGGCAGAGGCAGGCAGCTATTTATGAATTCAAAGCTAGACTGGTCTACAGAATGAGTTCCATTATAGCCAAGGCTATACAGAGAAATCCTATCTTGAAAAAGCAAACAAATTGACCAAAAAAGTTATGAAGCTGGGTTTGGTGAGGAACCATGCTCCAATCTCAGTGCTTCAGCACTCCAGCACTCCCAATGGGCAGAGCTTTGTAAGTTTGAGACCAGCCTGGTCTCCATAGCAGTTCCAGGCCAGCAAAAGTTATGTGGTGAGATCCTACCAAAAATTTAGTGACTACATGAATACCTTATTTCAGGGTAACAATGTTGTCTCACATAATGTTGTAACTCACCCTTGTCTATTGCTGGATCTTTGCTAAAAGACTTACTGTTTCTTCTCACTAGAAATGGCTCGGAGCATAGGGGAATATTGTATAATGTCAGTGAAGGATAGTACTCAGGACTGTCTTAATCATCTCTCGGGCTGCACTGGCTCCTGTTTTCCACAGTGAAGCAGAGTGAGAAAGAAAACATTCATTTTCTTTAATAATAATAATAATAATAATAAAAAAAACCAGAAAGGTAAACAGCAAACTTCCTGCTCAGCAGCTGCTACACTTGTGGGAGGATATATTTCCTTGCAGGTTTTTTTTCCACGTCAGAAAAGTGTTCTGGGTTCTATCGACTGAATTGCAGAAATTTCCAGGCTCTTGCCAGGTTTATGTAATGACAGTATCAAAACCAGACCTTTCTCCAAGCCCTTTTAATAAAGTATTCTTATTCTTATTTGTTTTTTTTTTTTCGAGACAAGGTTTCGAGACATAGCCTTGACTGTTCTGGAACTAGCTCTGTATACCATGCTGGCCTTGAACTCAGGGATCCGCTTGCCTTTGCTCCAGAGTGCTGGAATTAAACATGCACTACCACCGCCTTTTTTATTTTATGTGTATGTGTATTTTATGTGTATTTATGTGTTATTGCACGTATGTTTGTGTACCATTTACGGGTCTCGTGCCTAGAAGGCTAGAGGAAGGTAACAGATCTTCTGGAGTTACAGGTCATTATGAATCACCTTGTGGGTGCTGGGAATAGAAACTCTGTTGAGTAATTTCTCCAAGTACCCCGCACACGTTAGAGGGGGATAGCTTGGAACTAAGGTTGAAGCTCAGGCTGGCCTTTAAGTTGCAACTATCCTGCCTCATCCTCCTCAGTGCTAAGATTACACTTCCAGCTTGGTTTTCTTGCACTTTGAGTCATCCAAAGGATAGATAGCCTATGCTGAGGGAGGAAGTTCTAGCCTGGGGCTCAAGGGCTCTACTAGAACTTCTACAGCCTGCGCCCGGTCTGCGGGGAGAAAAGGCTCGGTTTATTAACCACCAAGGACTTAGTTTTGCCTCAGGTAGTCGCATGTTCTCACGCGGAATTGCTTTTAACTATCTCCCCTAGCAACAGCCTTTGGCCACTGGGACCAGCCGACCAACCCACTCATTTCCACTACCCGGGCGCCTCCAGCCGCGAACTATGATCGGCGCATGCTCACAACCGGGTCTCCGATTGGTCGTCTAGAAGGAAGCTGCTCTAGCGTGGGTTTGTTTTCCCAGGATGCTCTGCGTTGCTGTAATGGCTGCCTCCATGTACAGAAACCCTCACATGGGACTCTAGGCTTGAGAGTGTCTTTACCGCTACCTGTCGTGACTAGACGCCGGCGACTTTGGGCCTTCCTCCTTTCGCCTTTCTCCTCCCTTCGCCTTTCTCCTCCCTCGTGAGACACTGTATCGGGTGCAGCGATGCTGGGAGTGATATGGACGCCGGAGCTGGCGCTTCTGAGGGGCTTCTCCACGGAGGCGGAGCGGCTGTTATGGAAGCAGGAGGGCATCTGCGGTTCAGGTGAGAGAACTGCACCTTTAGGGAGTTAGGCTAGTGCCAGAGCTGTGAGGACAAAGGATGCTAGCCCTGGATACATAGGAAGTGTCAAGAGAGAGGACGTTTCTGGTCTGAGATCTGCTAGTCTGGCAGGAGTTTCCGAAAGACAGACTTGAGCTAATTTTTAAATTTAGAACTGACAAGTAAAAGAGAGTTCAGTAGGAAAAGAAATCAGTGTTGTAAAAATGTTGAGACCATCATGTGCCTGGGGAAATATGAGGGAATCATGAGAGAAACGATGTGTTTGCATTGGCTTCCTGCGGGAGAATATTGAAGGTAGGAAGGAAAACTTTCCTGTGTCAACTGGAATCTTTGTGAATTTCCTGAAGAAGGATAATATTCTCATCCTCTCCCTCCTTCTCCTCCTCTCCCCCTTCCCTCTCCCCCCTCCTCCATTGCTATTATTTGCTGCCTATAATCATTGTAAGTATTGTGTAATTCTAGGAGAGATGATATTTGTTGGTAGAATAAGAGGATGCAGCCAGTATGCTGTTTATATCTTTTTGCATCTTAAAATATTTATGTAATGGATTATCATTTACACTTAAGAAATTCTGTTGCCTTACTGTATTCATTTTTAATATTACAGATATTGGAGTTTTCTTAGAATTGCTGTTAGAAGGGAGCTATGAGGCCTTGTTCCTACATTCAGCGACACAAAATATTTTAAGTTCAACAATGATGGCTGAAGAAAAGATTGACAGCTACCTGGAGAAGCAGATAATAAATTTCCTGGATTGCTCTACGGATTTGGAAGAAATTGAAAGGTAGAATTTTATTTGAAATTTCCACAGAGAAACACACTTAGGTGGGGGCTGGAGAGGTGGCTTAATGGTTAAGAGCACTTATTGCTATTTCAGAGGACCCAAGTTCAATTCCCAGCATCCACTTGGTGGCTCACAACTGTACAACTCCAGTTCTAGGAGATCTAACACCCTCTTCTGACATGGGCACTAGGTACATGTGTAGTATATATGTATACACCTATGCAAAACACTCATACATTAAATACATAAATAAATAAATGAATGAATAAATGAATAAATAAATATTAAATACCTTTATGGCACCTTGACCCTAGAAGGCCCTGGTATTTAGTAGTTGTTGAAATACCTGGACTCAGGATAATGTGCCAAGTAATCTCCGTAAGGTCTCTGGTCCCGAAGATCTTATAGAATGAGAAAAGAGAGTGGTGTGGGATTAAATGAGTTTTGTTTAAGAATAACATGTTCTGCCAGGTAGTGTGGCGCATGCCTTTAATCCAGCACTTGGGAGGCAGAGGCAGGCGGATTTCTGAGTTCTAGGCCAGCCTGGTCTACAGAGTGAGTTCCAGGACAGCCAGGGCTATACAGAGAAACCCTGTCTCCAAAAAAAAAAAAATGACACGTCCTTGGAGGTCACTGCTAATCATCCAGTGCTTAGGTCTGATAAGTATGAGCCATCAGCTTGTTTCCTTTTATATTGCTTGTTGATGTTTTGTTTTGTTTTGCTTTGTTTTGAGACAGTGTCTTACTATGTAGCCTTGGCCTAGAACTCACTCTGTAGATCAGGATGGCCTCAAACTCTGAAGAGATCTCCGTCCTCTGTCTCCCACGGGCAGAGATGAAAGGTGTGCCCTTTAAAGGGGGCAGTTCATTTCCTTAAGTGTGTAGATATACCCTGAGTCTTGCTGTTTCTAGGTTCCTGAGAGATGCCTGCACTTATGTCTCCTGTGTTTCAGGTTGTTGTCTGGCGAGATCAGAGCACCTCATGTGTTTATCATGGACCATCCATTAGGATGTCTACACAGGCGTCAAATCTAAGCCTTCTAGAGGCTTCTGTTTTACTGTCCTATGTTGTTAGCACTTCCCCTTCTCAGCTGTCCATGACACCTGTCCAAAATTCTTAACCATCTAGAATGCATACAGTTTCATTCTACTCTGATGTTTACAGACTGGTTTCATATTGCTGTTTCAGGAACAAACCAAGTATCTTATGAGGTTGTTGGGTTGTAAAAATAAGTAAAGATGTAACTCATAGTCATAAGTAGTTCACTGATGAATGTTACTGTTCATTTTTTCAAGCTAATACAATTGTCTCATTTTTTTCTAATTTTTGCTAGTCACTCTTGATTTTGTTGTTGTTTGTGACCTTGTCTTGCTGTATTACTCATTTGACCTGAAACTTGCAATAAACTGTAGGTGGCTTCAAATGCATAATCTTTTTGTTGTAGCTTCCCAAATTTGGGAATTATACTTATATTTTTTATTCTTTTTTTTTTTTTTTTCCTCTTCTTTTGTTAGCCTTTGGCTTCTCACTTACTAGATACACATTCTATCACTGAGTTGTATCCCTGGCTTTTTTATACTGTTTCTTTTGAGTCAGAGTCTTACTAAATTGTCCAGGATAGTTTTTAACTTGTGATCCTCTTGCCTCAGCCTCCAGTGGGGATTTCGGGCTTCAACATCAGGCCTGACTTTCTTTTTGATTCTTACTTGATGCCTGATGTGTTTGTACTGTGTAAAGTTAGCCTAGTGGTGTCCATCCACACCTTCCCTTTATACACATCCATGCACACAAATGCATTATTCATACGTGGACCAGAGTTGTAATTTGAAAAGAAGCCCTTTGTTTGCCTTGTTTTTTTTTTTTTTTTTGGTTTTTCGAGACAGGGTTTCTCTGTGTAGCCCTGGCTGTCCTGGAACTCACTCTGTAGACCAGGCTGGCCTGGAACTCAGAAATCTGCCTGCCTCTGCCTCCCAAGTGCTGGGATTAAAGGCGTGCGCCACCACCGCCTGGTTGTTTGCCCTGTTTTAGGGTACACTCTCCAAGAGAATATTTGGATGCTGGGTTATTCTGTGTCTTTTTTGGTCAGTATAGTAGCCACTGTTCATACTTGGCCATTGAGCACTTGAAATACGGAAACTGCGACTAGAGGCCACATTATATGTTTAAGTTAAATTAGTTTACATTTATGTTAACTTAAGATTGATTTTTTTTTTTAAACATTTATTTATTTAGGTACACTGTAGCTGTTTTCAGACACACCAGAAGAGGGCATCAGATCTCATTACAGATGGTTGTGAGCCACCATGTGGTTGCTGGGAATTGAACTCAGGACCTTTGGAAGAGCAGTCGGTGCTCTTAACCGCTGAGCCATCTCTCCAGCCCCAGATTGATTTATTTTTATTTTATATGTATGGGTGTTTTGCCTATGCAGTGTATGTGGAGGTCAGAAGAGGGCAGTGATCCCCTGGAAATGGTGTTACAGACAGTCGTTAGCAGCCAGATGGGAGCTGGAAATAAAACTTGGGTCTTTGTAGCCAGTGATTTTAACTGCTGAGCCATCTCTACAACCCTAGATTAAATTCAACTTAAAAGCCATATGTGGCTAATGGATTTATTGGATATTGACGACATAAATTGTAAAATGTAAGGCTCAGCTATTACTTGATTTTTTTTTTTCCTCAGTTAAACTGAAATTGAGTAGTATGCATGCAGGCATATGGTGATGGTGGTCAGTAGTTGTTTCTTTTCTGTGCTGGTGTGTGTCACCTTGACACACTCTGTATCTGAGAGCAGGGAATCTTAACTGAGAAAACACTTGAGTAAGACTGGTGTAAGCAAGTGTATAGGGCATTTTCTTGATTAATGATTGCTATGGGAGGCTCAGCTCACCGTGGGCAGTGCCGTCTATGGGTGGATAGTTCTGGGTAGCATTAGGAAGTCTGAGGAAAGCCAGGGAGAAGAAGCAAGTGAGCAGCATTCCTCCATGGTCTCTGCTTTAGTTTCTACCTTCAGCTCTCTGTCTTGATTTTTTTCACTGACAGAGTTTGATCTGATGGTTGCAAGCTGAAGTAAATAAACCCTTTCCTGCCCAACTTGCTTTTTTTTCATCACAGCAATAGAAATCTTAACTAAGACATTTACCATTCTTGTTTGTAGACAGCAGCTGGTATTCCTACTTGGTGTGAGCAGCTTGCAGCTTTTTGTTCAGAGTAACTGGACTGGACCTGTTGTGGACTTGCACCCTCAGGATTTCTTGCCATCTGTTCTGCTTGAGCAGTTCAATGAGGTATGGTTCTTGGAAATGGTATATATAATTTTTTTTCCCTAAGTATGATTTTTTTTCAAACAAGTGTTTGTAAGTTGGCATTAACAGCCAGGCAGTGGTGGCCTACCTCTTTAATCCCAGCACTTGGGAGGCAGAGGCAGGCGGATTTCTGAGTTCGAGGCCAGCCTGGTCTACAGAGTGAGTTTCAGGACAGCCAGGGCTACACAGAGAAACCCTGTCTTGAAAAACCAAAAAAAAAAAAAAAGAAAAAAAGAAAAAGAAAAAAACAAGACTATATTGGCTGGTTTTGTGTGTCAACTTGACACAGGCTGGAGTTATCACAGAGAAAGGAGCTTCAGTTGGGGAAATGCCTCCATGAGATCCAGCTGTGGGGCATTTTCTTGGTTGATGACCAAGTGGGGAGGGGCCACTGTGGGTGGTGCCATCCCTGAGCTGGTAGTCTTAGGTTCTATAATAGAGCAGGCTGAGGAAGCTGTTAAGGAACATCCCTCCGTGGCCTCTGCATCAGTTCCTGCTTCCTGACCTGCTTGAGTTCGTGACCTGACTTACTTTGGTGATGAATAGCAGTGTGGAAGCATAAGCTGCATAAACCCTTTCCTCCCCAACTTGCTTCTTGGTCTTGATATTTTCTACAGGAATAGAAACCTGACTAAGACAAAGACAAAACAAAAAACAAAAAAAAAAATTGGAGTTACCAGTAGGTAGGAAAGAGGTGACTTTGTGATTTGCCCAAACTACTACTAAAAATGCTTGTTCATTGTTCTCCCAACCTTCACGCATATATACACGCACACATCATAGTGCAGGTTCATCACATTTGTATGTGTGATGAACATTTGTAAGTGTGTATGCACATTCGTCTGCATATACACACAAATGAATGTCTCCTTTGTACTCAGCACCTCATTGAGAGAGTAGACACGATCACTGTCATAGAGCAGAGTCTTTGATGGCTTTCCCTATGCCTCGATCCAGATTTTGATTCAGCTTAGACAGTTACTTCTTGAGTTGTTCTTTAGTCCCCCCACCCCTTTGGGTTTTGCGTGTTGATGTGGCTGGTGTTAATCCTGAACTCCTGGACTTATGCCACCTCTCTGCCCAGGCGCCTAGAGAGCTGGACTTGCATACAAAATCATGTGTGCTTTGACTTTTATGGATCTGTTTCCTCACTCTAAAAAAATAAATGTTTACTTATGTTGTGTGTGCTTCCGTGTGTGTGGTGTGTGTGTGTGTATCTGTGTTTGCATAGATGTACGTACAAGTGTGTAGCAAGGCCAGAGGTGTCTTTATTATTTCTTCCTTATAATTTTTTATTTTCCTTTTTGAGAATTTGTTTGTTACTTTATGTGTAGGGGTGTTTCGCCTGCATGTACGTGTGTGCGCCGTATGCATGCTGTCTGAGGAGGTCAGGAGAGGTTACCGAGTTTCTTGAAACTGCAGTGGCAGATGGCTGGGTGATCTTGGTGGTGCGAGCCAAGCCCAGGTCCTCTGCAGGAACAGCAAGTGCTTTTAACTGCCGAGCCATCTCTGTAGCCTTTCCACCTATCCTTTGAGTCAGTCTTTTTCTGGAGCTCATTGGTTTGACTAAAATGACTGAGCAGGCAGTTATAGAGGTCCTCCTGTCTCAGGGCCCTCGGCACTGGGCGTACAGCTGCTTTCTCCTGGGCTGAGGTTTTTCGTTTTTGTTTTAGGTGGGTGCTAGGGATCTGAGCTCAGGTCCTTAGAGTGTGCAGAAAGTACTTTACCAACTGAGCCCTCTCCTCAGCCCCAAGCATTCCCCTTTGCGGGGCCTTCTGTTCACTGTAGTCTTTAGTCTGCTCACTGGTTGATGTGAAAGACCTGGTTGCTAATTTCCACTGATGAAAATTAGGGAGTGTGGATGTGCTACATAATAACCTTTGACATGGAATGAATCCTAAGTGAAATATAAGTATATAAAATAAATATTATGCTGTTCATGTTATATAATATAAACATTATGCTGTTACTTTGTGATTTGACACAGGGTCTCACTGTGTAGTCCTGCCCATCCTGCAACTCACTCTGTAGACCATGCTGGCCTCACACTCACAGGGCTCTGCTGCTTCTGCCTCCCAGTGCTGGGATTAAGTGAATGTACCAGCACATCCAGCCTAGGCTTACTTCTTACTGAAGTGGAATTCTGTAGAAATGTGAAGTGATAATGCTCATTCATTGCTAGCATTTTCTCAAGTTCCTCTTTTTCCTTCCTTCCTTCTTTCCTTCTTTCCTTCCTTCCTCCCCCACCCTTGTTTTTTTTTGGGGGGAGGGGTGTTTTGAGACAGGGTTTCTCTGTGTATCCCTGGCTGTCCTGGAACTCACTCTGTAGACCAGACTGGCCTCGAACTCAGAAATCCGCCTGCCTCTGCCTCCCAAGTGCTGGGATTAAAGGCATGCGCCACCACCGCCCGGCTCCTTCCTTCTTTTTTTGACACAGGCTTTTACTATCTTGTTTTTGCCATCAATCTTTGACCTTAAGATCTAACCATGACTTTTTCTTGACAAATGTAGATGAGGCCCTGGACCTAACCACATATATATACCTGTTTATTCCTTGGCGGCCTTAGGAGCTGGGAGAGTGGAACTAGTAAATGAGATGTACTCTTATGGAATAACCAGCTTTATTCAGAGCTTCAGGCAATTTATACTCAGAGGGTTAAAAAGAGTCACATACGGGCTGGAGACATGGCTCAGCAGTTAAAAGTGCTGCTACTCTTCCAGAGGACTTGGGTTTAATTCCTAGCATCCACATGGCAGCTCACAGCTGCCTGTAACTCTGGCTTCAGGGGTTTCACACCCTCACATAGATACATGCAGGCAAAACACTAATGCACATAAAATAAAAATAAATAAATAAAAGGGGCACATAAGTGATGTGTACTCTCACAGGGGCAAACTGCACATGGCTGGCAGGCCTCGTGTGGCAAAAACATGTTTTTCCGTGGGGGCATATAAACAACAGTTGTAATGAATAATCTGAAGTAAATTCACTCCTATCTGCTCCCCTGAGAGGGGCTCCTCACATGACTCCATTCTTGCACTGTATTGTCACATAAACCTATTTAAACTTCTAAACTCAAGCAATCTTCTTGCCTCAGCCTCTGGAATATTTAGAGTTTTTGATTCGTCCCATCTTCTCAGTCAATTAATTTTCTTTTAACATTTTGGTTGAGTTTCTGTTTCCTGACAGGGCAGGATGAGTTTGTAGGTCTTTAGTGACATTTGCAAGGCTGTGATTATGTATGGTGTCTATTCCTATGTAATTAACGAATGGTCTCATTTTAACCTGAATTAGTTGAAATATCTGTATTTATTGTGGCATATAACTGAATATTTTCTTAAGTTGTATAAACCTTACACACCTTTTTCAGGTCAAAGGACTGGATGCTAGAATTATGAGTCTCCTCATTCTAGATGGTGAATCAGTCTACAGCCTCACTTCAAAGCCCATACTGCTGCTAATAGCACGCATTATCCTAGTGAACATCAGACATAAATTAACAGCTCTCCAGGTAAGGGAAGGGAAGGCTCTGTGGACATTCCACACAGGTCCCTTTGTGTCTGTGAACATCAAACTGATGCTGCCTGTGTCTCAGTATATTTTGTTTTGTATATCTTTATTTTAAAAGTCTTCATGAAAATAAGGAAAAATATTGTGAGAATTATCTTGTATAAGATGAGATTGTATTCAGATCCTTTTTAATAGGAGAGAGTGAGAATGTGTGTATGTGAGTGTGTGCACGTATGAGTGTATGTATGTGTGTGTGCTCTTTTGTTGAATCTTTTTATTTTTTTATTTTTTTAATTTTTTTAAAATTTTTTGAGACAGGGTTTCTCTGTGCTGCCCTGGCTGTCCTGGAACTCACTCTGTAGACTAGGCTGACCTCGAACTCAGAAATCCGCCTGCCTCTGCCTCCCAAGTGCTGGGATTAAAGGCGTGCATCACCACTGCCCGGCCATTTGTTGAATCTTAAGTGAAGTGTCAAGAGCACATTGGTGGTCTGTTACAGATCTGAGCTAATGACACTCAGTGTTAGTGAGAACGGAAGGAATCTGAATTCCTGGGCTCCTGGTTCTTTCTTTGTGTTGCTTGTAGTAGAGCATTTGTTGACTATCTGCTGTGTGCTTTCCTCAGGTCTCATACACAGCAGTGAGGACAAACAATCATACAGGAAGTTTATAGGCACTCGAAGTGCAGAGGTCTCAGGTCTAGGTAGGCGTTGTCAGCTGTGAAATGTATAATCTGCATGGTGAATGCCTAGCTCTACTGTGGGTAGTTTGAGAGCAGCCACAGTCTGTCAATAGAGGTCCAGTATGTGTTCCAATAAAGCTTTGTGGCTGGGCATGGCAGTATATACCTTCAACACTCAGGAGACAGAAGTAGGTGGATCTCAGGGTTTAAGGCCAGCTTGGTCTACAGAGTTTGTTCAGGATAGCTAAGACTATACAGAGAAACTCTGTCTTCAAAAACCAAAAACCAACAAAAAAATTATTATTTTTGTATATGGGTAGTTTGTCTGTTTATGTGTGCACCATGTGCATGACCAGTGTGTTGGATCCCTGAGATTGGAGTGCAGGTGTAAATGCCGAGAAGCTGCAGCACTTTAGAAGCTGTGTGTTTATTATGTGCAGCTGAGGAAGGAGTCAGGGTTATTGAACACAGCTGAGTGAGGAACCAAGTTTAGCTGTTATCAGTAGGAGCAGTCTCTGTAGGGGGAGCAGTCTCTGTAGGGGGAGCAGTCTCTGTAGGGGGAGCAGTCTCTGTAGGGGGAGCAGTCTCTGTAGGGGGAGCAGTCTTCAGGCTGTAAACATGGCTGTGGGAGTGCAGGAGAGAGCCACCGTGGTGGACATTTTCTGTACACAGTATCAGCAACCCTACATGGACCAGGGAAGGCTTTGCCATTTCTGACTCTCACCTTGAGAAGGCCTTGCCATTTTCCATAACTCTAAGGCACCGGAGTCCCTGCCGTGGCCATGTCCATGTGTCTCTCTGTCTCTTTCTCTCTCTCTCTCTCTCTCTCTCTCTCTCTTTTTTTTTTTTTTTTAGTTTTTCCAGACAGGATGTCTCTGTATAGCCCTGGCTGTCCTGGAACTCACTCTGTAGACCAGGCTGGCCTGGAACTCAGAAATCCGCCTGCCTCTGCCTCCCAAGTGCTGGGATTAAAGGCATATGCCACCACTGCCTGGCTGGCCATGTCCATGTCAAACAATACACATTCTCTCAGGATTTCACATGCGCCATATGTTAGTGTGCATCGCATGTATGCCTGATACCTGCAGAGGCCGAAAGGTTCTTAGACCATGTGGGTGCTGGGAATCAAACCCAGGTCCTCTAGAAGAGCAGCTAGTTCTCTTAAGTTTGGAGCTATCTCTCCAAACCCCACACCCTTTAGTGGGATGGTGGAGATTTACAGTAGCCTCTCTTTTTATAAATTTATTTTGTTTTAATTATGTGTATGTGTGTCCCTGTGTGGGGCTTGCAGCTGAGTGCACATGCTGCAGGCATCCTTCATATAAGTCCACCTGATATGGGGGTGGGAACCAAGCTTGAGTGCCCTGTGAGAGCAGCAAACACTCTTAAGCGATACACAGTCTCTTCAGCCTCTCTCTGATTCTCTCAATGATGCTGTAATACTGTTTTTCTCCTAAGTGGTAAAGAGGCGTTGCATACTTATGTGAGTTAATTTCCTTGGAAGTTATTATTTCAACAGTGATGAGCAAACTCAGGGTCTTGCACCTGTTAGGCAAGCTCTGCCTATGAGTTAGACAGCAGCCCCATTTTAAATTAATTTTTGAATGAATCAACTCTGTAGTGTGATTTATTTTGTATGTCTATCCCTTTAAAGGATCCCCAATGGCTAGTTAACTGCCTCTTTGGGGATGCTTAGCCATTAGAACTGCTTGACCCTATGACCTTAATGTCTGGGCACAGGAGAGGTTGTAGAAAAGCCAGCAGAGGCTGGGATGGAGGAGTAGGACGAAGTCAGAGAAGAGGAGGTCCAGGAGACAGAAGAGTAGGGCCAGAGAGTAGAAGAGAAGACAGTTGGCGACCGTGGAGACAGGAGAAGCTGAGCTGAGCCAGGGAAGATAGGAGACAGACAGGAGAGGAATCCAGGAAGAACCCACAAACAAAGTAGCAAAAAGAAAAACATAAAGAAAAGCTATACAGGAGCTGGTGAGATGGCTCAGTGAGTAAGAGCACGGACTGCTCTTCCAAAGGTCATGAGTTCAAGTCCCAGCAACCACACAGTGGCTCACAACCATCCGTAATGAGATCTGATGCCCTTTTCTGGTGTGTCTGAAGACAGCTACAGTGTACTTACATATAATAAATAAATAAAACATTTAAAAAAAGAAAAAGAAAAGCTATACAACTCCTTAAAGAAATGTATCCCAGTGTTTACTTTGACATTTGTACAACTGTACTTTGCCCCACCTCTGCCCTGTCTATTCAGTCTATGGACTAGAATTAGTAACGTGCGTACTGGGTGAGCCTTAGCCTTGAAATTTAGGCCACAGTTCTCTAGCTGTCTCTCCTCAGCTGTGTGACCTTAGGCCAGGTAATATCTCTAGCAATTTCCTTACTGTAAAATAGAATGAGAGACGAGTATAGGTCAGCAGTAGAGCACTTGCCTACCATGGTGATCAGTGCCCAGTACTGAAAAATAAAAAATAAAATGGAGGAAACCTCAAACAGAATGAATTCCTTTACTGACTCTGCAGTGGGGAAGGTTCTTGACTTCTTGGTCAGTCTTTGCTGACTGAAGTAAGTACCTTAACAGGAGGGGAGGTGAAGAGGCATCTTCCGTAGTGAGATGTCAGTTTCTGGTTTTGTCAGTGCCTCAGCTTTTCTGCTCTAAGCTGTTAAAAGGCCTTTGTAGTTCCCAGCAGAGCTGGAGGGAAAGCTCTCAGTTGGTTCTACAGGCCTCCCTACAGAGTTAAAACAGAACAGATTTTAAAGAGCTCAGTGCCTTAGGTCATGTGTTTTCTTAACAGCACAGCCTCTTGACTGGAGGCACCTGAAGGAAGGGCCTTGTCTAGGAGGGGAAAAAGTTACTCAGCCGAGCCTGGCTCATCGCCCTGATGGCAGATACGGGGAGGGAGTGAAAGTAGGCCGACCTCAGGAGCCTCAGTGAGTAGGAAGAGGGAAAGTGAGGGAACACTTTTCCCTCATGGAAAACTTCCTTCCTCTTTGATAACTAACTCTTCTGTGGACTGAGAAGCAGCATTCGTTATGAAAAAGGATTTCTTTGTAAAGTCAGAAGTTCACTTGTGGCTTCATTTCTGTCCGCTGTGTGGAGCTGATTGGAAGCGGATCCCTCCTCGTTTCTGTGATACTGACAAGTGGATCTAGGGCTGGCGTGTGCTAGGCAAGGGCTCTGCCGTTCCAGCTCTCTCACTAAGCTGGCCAGCAGGCCTTGAACTCACTAAGTTGTTCAGCAGTCCCTGCACTCAGTGTGTAGCCAGGCTGGTCTTGAACTTGCTGAGTTGCTCAACAGGCCTTGAACTCACTGTGTAGCCCAGGCTGGCCTTGAATTTTGATCCTTTTATTTCTGTCTCCCAAGACTTCAGAACTGTTATACTAGGTTTATGAGAAACACACTGCTTAATCAGATAAGATACTAAGTTCAAGTAAAAAATTGTTTTTGATAACTAAGTCTTGCTACAGAAATAGGAAAAATAGTTTCTTAGGAATTCATGTAATATAGTTCAGGATAACAGTTTTTGTTTGTTTGTTTGTTTGTTTGTTTTTTTGAGGTGGGATCCATGACTAAGTAACATAGATGGCCCAGTATGTACTCATACTTCATATTTTAATAACCGCTTTACCATATGTATTGTGACTTGTACCTATATAGTATAGACATGGATACGTACAGAAGAATATCTGTATGTTATGACCTTTTCTAGAGGAAGGTGAGGATGGGGCAGTGGGGCAGACTGTGTGTTACTATGGGGGTGTGCACAGTGCATTGGGTGTAAGTGTGTGTTTGTGTAGAGGTCAGTGTTTGGTGTCTTCCTTCATTGCTTTTAATTTTTGTTTTTGTTTTGTTTTTCTTTTGAGACAGGGTCTGTCTATGTAACCCTAAATGTCTTAGAATTCATCGTGTAGAGCAGGCTGGCCTTAAACTCAGAGACCCACCTGCCTTCTCCTTGAGTATGCCTGGGTTTTCCATTTAATTTTTTTTTTTTAAAGATTTATTTATTTATTATATGTAAATACACTGTAGCTGTCCTCAGACACTCCAGAAGAGGGCATCAGATCTCCTTACGGATGGTTGTGAGCCACCATGTGGTTGCTGGGATTTGAACTCAGGACCTTCCAAAGAGCAGTCGGTGGTCTTAACCACTGAGCCATCTCACCAGCCCTCCATTTAATTTTTGAGACACAGTCTTTCACTGAATCTGGCTTATTGATTTGACGAGGTTGGCCAGTAAGATCTAGGCATCCATTTATCCCCACCCACTCACCCCCAGTATTGAGGGTGCAGGTGTGAATCAATACTGTTACGGATTCTTGTTCTGCAGTTGTCTTCATTGTCTCCACCTCTTTCTCCTCCTCCTTCTCTCCTCTCTCTGTCTGTCTCTCCCCATCCCTTCTCCCCGCGCCTCCCTTTCTCTCCCTCGTGTGTGTGTGTGTGTGTGTGTGTGTGTGTGTGTGTGTGTGACTGTGAGTGTGTGTGACTGTGAGTGTGTGTGTGTGTTCTGCTTGGCTTGCTGGCCACTGAGCTCCCAAGACCCTTCTCTCTCTGATGCCCAGTTCTGAATTATAGTCACTTGTGGTTTTTTTTATGTGTATGATGGTGATTTGGCCTCGAGGGGCCTCATGCCCATGCAGCAACTGCTCTTACCTCCCAGGCCGTCTCCCTGCCCTTGTTGTCTTTCTTAATGAAGAGGTATTGGTCATGCAAAAACAAATAGGAGTGAATAAAGAAAAGCTGCTGTGTGCTCAGTGGGTACAGTAAGTTGTTGGTACTTGGGTTGTGAAGGGAGTGGAGTGCCACAGCAGAGTAGATGCTTGTCATGGTCATTTTAAGGAGGATGGAAAGTGTGGAGCAGCTTCAGAAAGCATGTGGCTAAAGAGGACAAAGCCACAGGTTTTGATACTGTTGAGAACATGTATGGATGATTAGGTATATCAAGGAATAAGTTTCTTGAGTGTAAAAATATCCCCCAAATTAGTCTCAGTTAATGTAATTTTTCTCCTTAAGTGTTTCTTAATTTCAGCTTATATGGTATTTTTTCCTAGAGCTTGCCATGGTGGACTTTGAGATATGTGAATATTCACCAACAGTTGCTTGAGGAGCGATCACTTCAGCTTTTTACTCTTGCCAAAAACTGTATTGATCAAGGTATGTAGCAGATTTAAAACTTTCCTTATTCACTTATTACTGTATATGTGTTGTAAACACATGTATGCCTGTGACATGTGGAGGTCAGAGGACAGCTTTGGAGTAGACACTCCTATTTACCTTTTGTGGAAGCTGGGCTGCAAACTCAGGCTGCAGGGCTCCCACAGTGAACATCTTTATCTGCTGAGCCATTTGTTGGCCGGCTTGCTTGTTTTGGAGGCAGGTTTTGCTGTGTAGACCTGGCTGGCCTAGAATTCACTGTTTTTTTCTAGGTTGGTCTTAAACTCACAATTCTCCTGCTTCAGTTGGCATTATAGATGTTGGCTACCCTGTCCATTTAGAAGATTTTTGTTTGATATGCATGTACTTCATTTTAATTTCTTGTCTAATCGGTTTCACTTGAATGTATCCTTTGACTAATAGTTATGGCTTCCTGTTTGAACTTGTTTCTTTTTCTCTTGGATGGGTCCCATCATGAATTACTAGGTGCTGAGTACTGAATCCCTTCTTCTTTTCTGTGACCAAGGCCAGGCCTCACATTTTTAGTGGGTGCTTCGCCTCCCAGCAGCATCTCTTGCTCACTTTTTTGGCCTTTTGAGTTTTACAACACACAATGCCAGGCATGGTGGAACACACCTTTAATTCCAGCACTTAATACCAGAGGCAGGGAGAGCTCTGTAAGTGTAAGAGCAGCTTGGTCTGCATATGTGTTTATATACTTAGACCCTGTCTCCCCTCCTACCTTTTTCCTAAGACAGGGTTTCTCTGGGTAGCCCTGGCTGACCTGGAACTCACTCTGTAGAGACCAGGCTGCCTCAAACTCACAGAGATCCTTTTGCCTCTACTTCCTGAGTACTGAGATCAAATGTGTGCACCACAATCCCCCTGATTATGACCCCTATCTTTAAAAAACAAAAAGAATGATCAGTTTTGTTTCTATTACCTGGTTAGAAAGAAGTATTCTATGTAGATCATTATTGTCTGTCTGTCTGTCTGTCTGTCTGTCTGTCTGTAGAAAGGGTCTTCCCTATATAGACCATACCGGTCTCAAACTTAGAGATCTGCTGTCCTCTGCCTTCTGAGTAATGGAATTAAAGTATCGGAATTAAACCGCATGTGTGCTGGGAGAACATTCCCAGTGGGCTACTATTATTTTCATCACAAATTACTCAGAGGTATTTAAGGTACCATTGGGCACCTTGACACTTGCTTTCAGGCTCCCTTTGCTTGCAGAATGGCTTTTCTTGCAGAAATTGCCAAATAGGGCTGGAGAGATGCTCATTGCTCTTCCAGAGGGTCTGAACTCAGTTTCTAGTACTCGGTGGCTGCTCACAGGAGAGCTGATATTCTCTTCTAGTTTCTACAGATATCTACTTTGATGTGCATAGAATCACATACATATATGTGTAATTAAAATGAAGAATAAAAGCTGGGCAGTGGCGGCGCACGCCTTTAATCCCAGCACTTGGGAGGCAGAGACAGGTGGATTTCTGAGTTTGAGTCCAGCCTGGTCTACAGAGTGAGTTCCAGGACAGCCAGAGCTACACAGAGAAAGCCTGTCTTGAAAAACAATTCAACAACAACAAAAAAACAAAAAAACAAAAAACAGAAAAGAAACAAAAAAAAAATGAAGAATAAAATCATAAATATTACTCAACCAAATCTCTTAGTGTAAAGGAGTATTTGAATACAAATGTATTTGCAGTTAGTAATAGATTTCTGATTTACAAAGCTGGGGTTTGAGTTTTGGCTGTGCCTGGTTCCAAGACCTATATTCTTTCACATCTGAGTCTAGTGAGTGTGACCGTGTGTAGGTGTGTTTAGTAGGGAGTCAAGGGATGGTGGTTCCATAGCTCTGGTTGAGGCTCAGTGATCCGTCTGTAAATGAGGCATGAGTCAACCGCAGGAATCTGGATTTGTTTTTGGAGTCTGTTACCTTCAAGGGTTTCTCTGAATATTAATAAGTAGGCTAGCATAGTAGTAATTTCACTCAACTATGTGATTGGTTAAAACTAACTTCCTAACTTTTGTTTTATTTTGGATAGAAATATATAAGCATTTGCTAATAAAATGGACATCTATACATGATTTAACAGGAAAGCAAAGAATTGGCTTGTTTGTACCAAGTATTTGGTTTTTGAGAATTTTTAGGTAGTGACAGCATTTGGGACAGTTGACAGTAAAACCACAAGAGGTTAAGTGTTGTGTGTGTGTGTCAACAAATTATTCTGCCCTGAAACCTATACCTGACTTGAGATAGCGAATTAATATGGTGTGGACCTGCTGAACCAGCGATTCATGGATTGAAGCAGAATAATCTCTTGAGCCCAAAATTTATATTTGAACTAGGACAACATAGTGACCTCTTGTCTTAAAATAACAAACCAAAACCAGTTAATTTGCTTTTCTGTACAAATGTATCCAATTTACTTTTTTTTGTTTGTTTTTTTGAGACCAATTTACTTCTTTTCTTTTTCTTTTTTTTTCTTTTTTCTTTTTTCTTTTTTCTTTTTTTTTGGTTTTAGAGATAGGGTTTCTCTGTGTAGCCCTCTCTGTCCTGAAACTTACTCTGTAGACCAAGCTGGCCTTGAACTCAGAAATCCACCTACCTCTGCCTCCCAAGTGCTGGGATTAAAGGTGTGCACCACCACTGCCCAGTGAGACCAGTTTACTTTTAAAGTTTATTTTGTTTCATTTTTTATGTGTGGGAGTTTTGCTTACATGGATGTATGTGACCCACTTGTGTAAGGTATCCTCACAGGCCAGAAGAGGGCATCATATCCCCTAGAACTGGAATTAGATGGTAGTGAGCTGCCATGGGGGAACTGGGAAATTGAATATGGGCCCTTTGGAAGAGCGGCCAGTGCTTTTTACCTTGACAATATATTTTCTAAGTAACAAAATTGAAAAAGTTACCTTTTTTTCCTTCAGTACTTGATTTTCATGTTTCTACTTGGAGCCTAGAGAAGAGTAGTAAGTAGTGCCCGAGTAACATGGATGGACAGCAGCAGACAGCTAGTTGAGCTAGCAGATATAGGGGAGAAGTCGTCGTGTTAGTCTGGGAATAATTGCCTTCTGTCTGAGTCAGTGGAATCACTATAGAAGTTATGGGAAAGTGAATCCTACATTAATGCTGTATGTGTGGCCTTCAGTCTCCTCACCAGTGTTGCTTAGGTATGACATTCTCTTCAGAATGGAGGGAGAGGTGGAGTTTGGAGAAATGAGGACACAGTACCTATTTAGTAGGCAGTGTGTTGTCTTGTGTTTTTAGCAAGTGAGAGCTATCTATGTAAACTTGGTCTTTCCTGGTTTATGCCACCACGTGTTTTTGAAATGACGTGAGGTTACTCTGTAAAAGAACTGTGCAAGGGAACAGCCTTGTGGTTCATGAAGCAGGACAAAGGTTTGAAAGCCGGAGAGGGATGCAGTGAATGTCATTGATGGTGATGGGAGCAAAGGTGATATTCCTGGAGGACAAGGAAGGCATTTGGAAGAGAGTGCTGTGAGAACCCAGTCCACGATTGCATTTTATGTGATGACAGTTGCATTATATTCCAAAGGCTGCTGTACAGTTTCTTCCACTTCACTGTGCTTTTGTGGAAAATTGGTTATCGAAAAGGAAGGCCAGGTGTTGTTACTAGGAGGTTTTTGTTTTTAAAGCAAACCTAATTTGGTATAATTTTGATAAAGTTATATTTATTCCCCTTCCACATTGTCCCATATTAATATACCTGTATTTATTGCTATATCTGTAATATATCTTAGTGACTAATCTTTGTAAGGAGTAGCCTTCATTATTAAGGAAAAAAACCTCAAAAAACCCTCTGGTCCTTTAAAAGGTTGGAACCATATTGTGTGCTTTAGAGGGAATTGTTTTTTTCTAGAAGTTATATTTCTAGAAGTTAAAATTCAGTTCAAAAGCAGGAATGGTTGACTGAGATAGCTGGAAATCTGTCTGTAGGTGACTCCCAACCCCAGTTGCCTATAGCATTTCTGCAGTGGGTTTGAGCTCTGCAACCAAGAATTTTTATGTTGTTCTTCTAGGCTAATCCACATTTTTCACTTTATCTTGCCACAATTTGGTGGCTTCCCGTAATTAGACATTTTAGTTATGTCTGAAGTGGTCTGTAATATTTCATAAATAATTTTATTTAAAAAATATTTTGGGGGCTAGAGAGATGGCTAAGTGGTTAAGAGCACCAACTGCTCTTCCAGAGGTCCTGAGTTCAATTCCCAGCAACTACATGGTGGCTCACAACCATCTGTAATGGGATCTGATGCCGTCTTCTGCTGTGTCTGAAGACAGTGACAGTGTACCCACATATATGAAATAAATGTGGCTGGAGTGAGCAGGTCCGGAGTGAATGGGGCCGGGAAAAAATAATTTGTTCTGGAGGATATTATATTTGAAATATTGCTCTTGAAGGACCATCAGAAGTTGCCAGGAATTTTTCAGCTTGTGAGACATATGAAAGGGTTTTATGAAGAGCTGAGATCTTACTCGTGTTCAGGAATGTTACTTCAGTGAGGTAGACAGAGCCTATCACTGCATGCATCAGCACCACTTCGCTGGGCAGATCACATTTATGAAAGGAATAGGTCAGAGTCATGAAACATATGTTCCTCAGCACGGCGTGAGGCATTCTGTGGGATGCTGGACTAGATGGACCACAGTTGTGCAGTTGACTGTTGGATCAGATACTGAAAGTGCATTGCATTGCACGGAGTGCGTGAGGTAGAATAGTGCAGTTTGAACTCATGAAGACACGTCTAAGAAGAAATGTGAAAATATTTTGTGAGCGAGTTCTGTAGTGTCTTCGCCCTGCAGCTGTGTGACCCTGGGGTTACGGTGTTCTCACAGCCAAAGACTGATGTATTCAGTGATAACATTTCTTTTTGATATTTTGGAATGAGTGTTCTTAAATATATCATTTAACACAGCATTAAAAAAAAATCTCTTGGGAAGAGATTTTGTGTTAAGCTCATGTTTTAAATGTATGGGTTGACATTTTGTCTACAAGGTCATGAGTATGAATTACAACAGAGAACTTACATAGTACTAATACTAAGTGTATGTCTATTGATCATCATGCTCCTCTTTTACTTAAGCCTACCAGAGTCTACCAGAGCTGAAACCCTCTTTTACAGTTGACTCAGCTGTCAACTAGCTAGTTCTTGAATCCTGTTAGTTCTTCCTTCAGGGTTCCACGTCTGTCTCCCTTTCCATTCCTGCACCAATATCCTTGTCTGAAATCTTTGGAAAGGCCCTGTAGAGATCATCCTGCCTAGCTAACTCGTTTGACAAAGTCAAGTTGACTGAGATACCCACTTGTGTGCACACACACTCTGTAGGAACAGGGGAGAAAACCCTGTCCTCCAGGGGACAGCAGATGATGGTCTGGGCTTCCCAGCTCCAAAGCTTCCTTCAGGCGCCTTCATCCCCAGCCCTCAGCTGGTTTGGATGTATGTCAAGTGTTCTCCAATGTGCTGTTTCTAAGTCTGCATCTTGGTGTAGAGCAGCGCCCTTCTGCAGACGTCCCTTTGTGCTTTTCGTGCTTTATCATGTGAGACTCGCTTTCTTGTGGGAAGGTGCCTGCCCTTGGCAGTAATCGGTTCTTTCTCTCTTGGAAGTTCTATGCATAGTAGTTTAACTAACATTACAGTTTCCCTTTGAATGGTTTTAGGGCCTTGCAACTTTTGCATTGTACCAGAAGTTCTAAATAGTTCCAAGCCTGAGCCCTCATTGAAAGCTGTTGCCTAAAGGGGTACCTTCCCACCTTGCAGGCCTGACAGGTGGGGGTCTTTTCGGAAGTTTGGAAGACTGTAGTTGGGGATCGTGGTCCTCCACCTTTTTCATTTTGTCCTGGGGGACAGACAGTGTTTTCTCTTCGGTTCCTACAGAGTGTGTGTTGCGTGCGTGTGCACGCCTGTGTGCATGCGTGTATAAAACTGAAAAGTCAAACAGCTTAGCACTTACTCCACTGAACAAAGGTATCTTGGTGATGAGCTCCCCCTTTCCTTTGCTTGGAAATCTTTTTCAGCTCTCTTCTGGGACCTGTGGTTGAACAGGGTTCAGGGCAGTGCCCTCATGCAACCCTTCTGCTGTCTACCAGTCTGAGTTGGTGACATGCCGGACTTGGGGCATGTCACCTTTTCTGTCCCACACTACACTGGACACCAGCGGGTCACATGGCTCCAATGGAGTGTTCTCAACTTGAGGGTCTCTCTGGCTCAGAGCTGCTGAAATGTTTGTACCCAACTGGCTAAGTTCCCTTGGCAGTTGCTGCCACGTCAGCTCCATGCAGTGACCGCCCACCCAGTGATCAGCCACCATAACACCCAGCAACCGGGTAGAAACAAAACTCTAGAAGCTTGTAATTAATCAGTCAGATTTGTATATCAATAAATTCTCAATTCATAGGACGCCCACACAATAAATTCAGAGCCAGTTGATAGGGGTACAAGCTGCCCACCTAGATTAGACAAGTTACCCCGGTTATTCTATCCTTGTATGATATTTAATCTACCTGTGTCTATTTAAAAGCACGCAGATTCTAAATCATCCTGCTTGTTGCCCTCCGTTTTGCTTCTTTATCCTCTCTCCCCAACTCTTCGCTCTGCCTCCCTTTTCCCTGTTCAATCACAGGCCTCCTGCTACACTAACATTTTAATATAATTGGACAGGGAAAATCCTGTCACACTGGAATCCCAGCTCTGCTTCCCACGTACTGACGTTAGAGGGAGATCTGGGCATGGCATGGGTCCTGGAACTCTGACTAGGGGTGGCAGGCTAGATAGCAATGAAACAACAGATACACACACAATCAAAGTGGTCATCTGGTGGGATCACTCAGTAACACAGAACTCAGCCTGTACTAGGTACAGAACCAAGGGAGGGGTAAACTAGCCTCTGTACGAGTTCTCTGTAGGTGAGCAGTCCGAGGCTGTCAACACCAACGAGGAGGACGTGGTCAGCCTTTGCTCATACTGACTCTCTGACTCCTACTGAGAGCTTTGCTGCCTTTTTTAAGTCTGGCCCATATGGGTAACAGCTTTGCCAATAGTCCCACGCTGCTGGACATGGCTGTATCCAGTTCTCAAGACTTCACTCCAGGCTTGCTCCACTCCCTACACCAGCTTAGAATTTTTGTGATTGCTAGGGATCTGAGCTCCAGGCCTCCTTGACCCATGACTGGTTCTTTTCTGTAATTTCTTGTATGTATTTTCTTTCTTTCTATTCCCCCACCCCCCTCCCCAGACAGGGTTTCTCTGTGTAGCCCTGGCTGTACTGGAACTCACTCTGTAGACCAGGGTGGCCTCCAACTCAGAAATCCACCTGCCTCTGCCTCCCAAGTGCTGTGATTAAAGGCATGCCACCACCACCCGGCATTGTACGTATTTTCTAGCTTTTAATTTCTTCGATTTCGTGAAGCTGATTAACATTTCAGGTATATGGTAATATGTGTCACTTACTAATTTGCTAGGGTCATAGACGGTTATATATCTGACAGCAATGGCTAAGACACTCAGGAATGATGGACAGAACAAAGGAGATGAAAGAAAGAAAAGAGGCCTCTATTAAGAGCAATCAGAATGACTAGGTCCAGCCTTGGCAGGGTTTGGTTTGCTAAGGATAAATGTGGATGAAATGTCCCAAGATGCTTTCAAAGTGAGAACTTCCTGTGGCATGCCGGGTGTCTCCTGAGGCAAGGCAGAGCCTATGGACTAGCCTTCTATTTCACTGCAGAGAACCTCTCAGTGGGCTGGCACTGAGAAAACTCCTTTGTCTTTCAGACCCACTTCTAAGTTCAGCTCACAGGCAGATCTCTAGGTGATGAAGAGCCTGGCTTCTGTCATGCCTCTGCGCTCTGTCCTTCTCCCACCTCTGCCCGCTCTTCTTCTCTCCTACAAGTTAGGACAAATTTGGATGCATTGCTGGCTTTGCTACCTAACAGCTGAGGTAATAAGTCACTGAGCTGTCTGAGCTGTGTTTAGTCTTTCTTTGTGGTGCTGGGAAGTGACTTTAGGGCCTCACTGCTAGGCGGGCACCCTAGCATGGAGCTGTGTTCTCTGCCATGGTCAGTAATGAGTTAAGTGGAGGTAGCACCCTCCTTAAAGGCTGGACTGTGAGAACTTAAGCACTCACTGAAAGGACCCAGTGCTAAGCAAACAGCTGTTTAGTGGATAGAACTTCTCTTTCAGCTTGGATGTTGGAAAATTATCACCAGTGTTAGGACATTGAAGTACATCTTCCATTTGGCATTCTTATAGACAGTTTTGCGAAATGTTGATAAAGCCATTACTGAAAATAGTTTAACAAACAGCTTATTAGAAATGTTGTAGTAGAGAATTCTGTTGCAGGAAACCAGTTGGATGGACATCTGTTACATGAGAATGTTATATACACCTGAACCCTGCTCTATCTGATAGTACAATGCTCTTTACTCTAATAATTAATTTCGATAATAATTTTATCTCAGATGTTTTGTTGCTAGGCTATTATCCTCTCTTGTTTTACTTATTTTAAAATTTAAAAAATGACATTACATTAATGTGTGTGTGTGTGTGTGTGTGTGTGTGTGTGTGTGTGAACAACTTTTAGGAATTGTTTCTCTGCTTCTCCCATGTGGGCTGTAGGACTTAACGCAGGTCTTCGGTCTGGTGGTAAGGACCTGTGCCCAGTGAACCATCTTACTGGCTCCATATTTTACCTCAAGTAGTTAGAGAAATAAATTAGAATCTGACTGCTAAGCCACTATTTATTCTGTATTTGATACTTATTTACACACAAACATGCATGCTTCCATTCTCAAGGGAGAAGATCTACATTTTCTATGAAGTGAGCTCAGGTAATCTTCAGATTTTCTATGGTGTGTAATTTACAGATTGATTTGGTACTTTGAATCAGCATCCTGTGTTCCCATTTTTCTAGCCGTGTTTCTGTAGGAAGGATCAGTGCTGTGAGTAACATCTCCTAAGACTGACTGTGTGGGTATAGTAGGTTGTCTATATAGAGTCTTAGCTCTGCATTTGGAGCATATAAATCTTAGAGAATCTCAGCTGTTGATTACTGTTGTATTTGTGTTCTTTTCTGTATTTAAAAAACTTAAAAATAATTTAAACCCTGTGATGTATACTTTACTCTTTGGGACTCTACGTTGCACGCATCTTAATTTTTAGTGTTTCATCTTTTGTCTCACAGTGATGAAACAAGAGAATTTATTTGAAGGTGATTCAGGTCGACTTTTGTCTATTCAATTTCATCTGGAATGTGCACATGTATTTTTATATTATTATGAATATAAAGAAGCAAAAGACCGGTTCAGTACTGCTAAAGACATCAGCAAGTTACAGATTGACCTGACAGGTGAGACTGTACTTCTCATAGATACTTGATTTAACTCTACAGTAAAGCTAGTATGTATGTTGGCAGTTTGTATTATATTTTGCATTTGATTTTTTTTGTTCTTTTTTTTTTCCCTTTTGGTTGTGAGCCATAGCCTTTATTGGCTGAACTATCTCTCCAGCCCTTTTGATTTTATTTAAGTGTAGCGCTAGACTGACCTCAAGATATAAAGCAAACTTGTTGGGCTGTGTTTATAATCTTCTATCCTCCAGATTTATTTATTTTATTTATTTTTTATATATAGCTGAGGCTGGCCTTGAAGTTGTGGTATTTACAAGAATGGGCACCACTAGAATTAGTCTCCTTAGTGTTGGACTCTGGGATGCCCTACCATATTTGGTCTAGTATTTGATTTTCTAGAGCCTACCTATTTTTTATTTCACAATACATTTTAAAGATTTTATCTGAGAATTCTTTAGAACAAATTTGGAATTACATGTTGTCTGTTTTCATAGAGTCCATTTCTTATTCGGTATCGTTGCAGCCAGGAGTGGACCTTGGACCATTCGGTTCTGGTGTAAACCTTCGAAGACCTCTCTTTACTCCCCAGTTTAGCCCCACCCCTGTGTAGTGCCCATTCTTGTAAATATTGTTTCCATCCTTTGTTGCAGTCCATATTGTATTTCTTAGGTATGTCTTCAGTGCTGGAGAATACCATCTGAGGGCTGGTGAGATGGCTCAGTGGTTAAGAGCATTGACTGGTCTTCCAGAGGACCGGGGTTCAGCTCCCAACACCTACATGGCAACTCACAACTGTCTGTGACTCCTGTTTCAGGGGATTTGACACTCACATTCAGACATATTTGCTGGCAAAACACTGATGTATATAAAATAAAAGTAAAGAAAGAAAGGAAGCAAGCAAGCAAGCAAGCAAGCAAGCAAGCACCTTTAATTTTAACACTTAAGAGGCAGAGGCAGGTCGATCTCTGAATTCAAGGCCAGCCTGGTCTTCAGAGTAAGTTCTAGGACAGCCAGGGCAGGCAGACAGAGAGAGAGAGAGAGAGAGAGAGAGAGAGAGAGAGACAGAGAGAGACAGAGAGAGACAGAGAGAGACAGAGACAGAGACAGAGACAGACAGAGAGAGACAGAGAGAGACAGAGAGAGACAGAGAGAGACAGAGAGGGAGAGAGGAGAGAAACGCCAACTGAAAAATATAGCAGGTGCTCAATATTGCAAGGACAAATGAAGTTCCAAGTGGATGTGGTTTTTTTGACTTCAGACCAGTGCTTCAGTCTCATGGGGGTTGGGGTGGGGGCGGGGAGGGAGGGCGGAGGCAAAGCCTTCCTCCTATGAGGCTCAGAGCAGTGGCAGAGCCTTCCTCAGGTTCTAGTGTGACTGTCGACAGTGTGCACAAAGTGTCCACTGAGCTTTCTCCACTCTGATGTTTACAGCTTACAGACCATGCCCCTCCATAGCCCAAATGCTGCCTCCTTGTTCATCTGTATGTAATCACCCTGCCTCCCTGTTCAATTATGTATAATGAACATGCTGAGCTTCGGGGTGAGTGGCTTCTGCATCCTAGGGCCCATCATCTGATCCCAGTTAGTCTGTCCATGTGCCCATGTGTCTGCTGTTTTCTTTATCCCTCCTCCTCTCCCTAGCTAGTTACCCTCTGAAGCTATACAGGATGTGTACTGTATGTGTATGCTGAGAGAGTGAATGAGTTACAGAATTTTTCTTAAATCCTCTGTCGTTTCTTCTGAGTATCAGATAAGAGGCCCTGCTTTGTACCGCATGCTGCTCCCTATAGTTGGATGACCAATGAGAGCCAGCGTTAGCAGCGGCCAGGTTCAAGCTGAGCATCCCTGAGACTGTTGCCCCATGCTAGACCTAGATCATCTAGTAGGTCTGTTCTCAGCTCCCATCTTTGTTGCTTCTTATTGAGTCAGTATTACTCAGTAAAGTCCTGTAGCTGTATCATGAGTCTTATATGACTTTATGGGACCTTAGCCATCTCTTATTACAGTGTTTGTGTGGGAAAAGTTACTTAATATCTAGTTTATAGTTTTTGGAACAATGCCATAAATAACTTGGAGTTTTGTCAGTATTTGAAAGTATAGTTACATGTAATAAATTTATAAGGTTCATTTCAGAGATTTTTTTTTTTTTTCGAGACAGGGTTTCTCTGTGTAGCCCTGGCTGTCCTGGAACTCACTCTGTAGACCAGGCTGACCTCGAACTCAGAAATCCGCCTGCCTCTGCCTCTCAAGTGCTGGGATTAAAGGCGTGCGCCACCACCACAGAGATTTTTTTTTTTGAAATATTTTTGTTATAGGAGACTTTTGGGGGATTATTTAAGTATTAATGACATGGTGCCTTATATATTCAGTTTTAATCAGTGGTACATTTAATGGTTATTACAATTTATTTTTCCCCAAAGTAGAGATGAAGAGCTTGAAAATATAAGCATACTCACAAATAAAAAAACGAGAACAAGATTGTTTTTTTTTTTTTTCTACTCAGCTGTAGACTTACTATAAAGAAATAAACTCTTAAGCCACTTCAGTGACCATCTTGAGCATGGCATGTTCACAGGGTTGATAGCTACTCAGCTAGAGTCCTCTCCTATAGGAAGCAGATTTTGTCAGCTGCTCTTAGTGATCTTACATTTTCCAGAGAATGGATGTTGAAACTTTATTTCTCTTCAAAGTAGTCTGAAACTAGCTCTCTGCAGTATATTATTTTAGAGACATAAAGAAGAAATGTTGGTATCCTGAGAAGCCAGATGGGGTCCTCGCCTGGGATTTAGCAGCTGAGGCCCTAGTGAAGTGCTAGCTTTAATGCAGAGGATCCTGTGATCCTGAGTGAGTGGTGACAAGTGTCAGCCCGTCTTTCCATATGTGTGTATTATATGTGTATGATATGTATGTGTGAATTCCACCCACAGTACTTAAGTTACTCTTTTCAGCAGAGAGTAAAAATAAACAAAAATGGGAACGGAGATCTCATGTCAGAAACCGTGTGACATTGTGAGACTTGGCTTTGGCTTATCTGAAGTAATTTTAACATCATCAGGCCTCAGGCCTTTCATATGTGTATGGAGAAAACACTTTAGCACTCTGGAAGTATTAGTCATCATGATTGTACTATAAATCTGCCTGACAAACCCACAGGTGAGAGTTTATTTTAATTTTCAGGTGCTTTGGGAAAAAGGACACGATTCCAGGAAAATTACGTGGCACAGCTGATTGTAGATGTCCACAAAGCAGAGAATGCCCCTTCCAGTCTGGAGTTCAGCCCAGCACCCACGCCCCAGGAGTGTTTAGCCAAGGTGAGTTCTTTAGTTCCTGTCATTGTTTCAGGCGGTGAGTACCACAAGCCCTGAGTGATGAGAAGGGTCTGTAAGAGCCTTTGTGACGTTGCTTATTTTTACCTAAAATGGGGATAAGCATTTTACCGCAGTGGGTGTCAGCTGCACTTGCTTGCAGTCATACAGCACATCTCCCTCACAGTGTAGTAGGCAGAGTTAGCAGTGCTGCTGTGTTGCCCCTTGACATATAAAAGGCAGACAGACAAATAGACTGCTACTGCCATACCTTATTTTGTTATTTTCCTTTTGAAGCAGGGACTGGCTATGTAGCCAAGGTTGGCCTTTAGCTCCTGCCTCTCCTACTTTAGCTCCCTAAGTGCTGGTGTACCACAGCCCAGCTGGCAGGGTCATAGAACCCTGATTGGGGTGAGGTATTGAGGAAATGGAGAAAGGACAGACACACGGACACATGCAGTAAAGCTAGGATCTGGTGGGAATCTGCTCCCTCTGTACCCTGGAACTGTAGCATGTCTATTAGGCACAGCACAGGGTTGGGTAGGGCTTAGCTAGTCTGGATAGGAAGTCTGTACGTGAACAGTCTTAGGCTGTGAACATCCAGGAGCAGGAAGGGGCAGTTGCTAATCGCTACATACACTGATCAGTAGTCTGTTAGCACTTATCCTTGGGCTCCTGTCGAAAGCTTTGCCTTTCTTTTTGGGCCTGGCCCATGCTGCCATTTTCCTATGGGTCTGAGGCAATCCCTGGAGTGCTTGGCATGATGGTGTCCATCCCTGTCAGCAATCCATGTCAGTAGTGCTCAGGGCTTTGCTCACTCAGGGTTGTCCCCACTCCCTACACTGGAATGGTAGACATGACCCACCACGATTAGCTCTATATTAGTTCCTTTATTTGGTCTTCTGTGGATTTTTTTTAACATTCAGAGACTTGTCATTTCTCTGACTACTCCTAAACACATAAATGAACGACCAGAATTCCTTTTTTCTCATTTTACGACCTGCCTTAAACTCAGTTGTTATTGGGTTGCTTGCTGCTTTGTATGCTTTTTTTTTTTTTTTTCTTTTTTTTTGGTTTTTCAAGACAGGGTTTCTCTGTGTAGCCCTGGCTGTCCTGGAACTCACTCTGTAGACCAGGCTGGCCTCGAACTCAGAAATCCACCTGCCTCTGCCTCCCAAGTGCTGGGATTAAAGGCATGCACCACCACCGCCCGGCAGTATGCTTTTTTTAAAAAGATTTATTTATTTTTATTATTATATTATAAATGAGTACACTGTAGCTGTCTTCAGATGCACCAGGAGAAGGCATCAGATTTCATTATAGGTGCTTATGAGCCACAATGTGGTTGCTGGGATTTGAACTCACGACCTTCGAAAGAGCAGTTGGTGCTCTTACCTGCCGAGCCATCTCACCAGCCTCATTTTGTATGCTTTTTGACATGTGTGTGAATTCTTGTCTTGTGACTTGACCTTAAGTCTAGGATGGTTGCTTTCATGGAGGCCACAAACATATCTTCATTTTCCAGAGATTTCCCACACCTACAGTTTTATATGTTAATTTTTTTAAGGATTTATTTTTATTTTATTTGTATGGGTGTTGCCTGCACATATATCTGTGAACCACTTGTGTGTAGTGATCACAGAAACCAACAGAGGGAATTGATCCTCTGGAACTGGAGCTGCCACATGCGTGTTGGGAATGGAAGCTGGTTCCTCTGGGAGAGCAACCTGAGCTTGTCACTCTTGAGCCATCCCTCCAGCCCCACATCTACAGCGTTTGATTGTCCTTTTTATTGATTGTAATGTCTTTAGTGGCCATGCCTTGGTACACTTCATTTTAGAACCTATAAGTAAATTTACTTTAAGTACACTGAGTACCAAATTTGTATTTTATGCTGAGGCTAATGCCACAGGGAGAGGCTAGGGCTAGGGCTGAGAGAGAGTTCCCTCTGAGCTCTCATTCAGTTCATTCTGAGGAGTGTCTTAGTCAAGGTTTTAGTGCTGTGGCGAAACACCATGACCAAAGAGCAGTTAGGGAGGACAGGGTTTACTTGGTTTACCTTTCCAGATCATAATTTATCAATGGAAGAAATCAGGACAGGAACTCAAGCAAGGCTGGAACCTGGAGGC
>JADRCD010204824.1:0-10618 GCA_019843815.1 Montemys delectorum | reverse complement strand
TTGCTTTCTTTCTTTCTTTCTTTCTTTCTTTCTTTCTTTCTTTCTTTCTTTCTTGTTTTTCATAAACCTAATGTTCTGAAAAACCACATCTTTTGTAGTGGTAGCAGTGGAACTCCATCAAGAAACCTTGTAAACATGGTTACACACTCACTTGTAGACATCATCTTTTACTTACATGTATTCCACACTCTTTAAATACGAGAAAATTATGCATTTATTAAAAGAAATAACTGTCAGATGAACCAGGACTGAACAATTGATAATTATACTATTATTAAAATAGGCTATGAATATCTTCATTAATTACTCAATAACTTTTATTGAACAATTACTGTGTACCAGGTACTGTGCTATATACTTTTCATTAATTTCCCACAACTGTGAACTAGATTTCTCATAAGCTTTTGGTCTGTGAATGTTTCCAAGGGCAGGTGAGCAATTGTGAGCAATGAATGCTGTGAAGGAAGATCGCCACTTTACAACTGATGATCGAGAGCCTTCCCTAGTTCTGGTACCTAAGATGTCATCAACTCATGGGAAACTGCTAATCCAGGCATTTGGGGCATCTACTAATGCTTTCCAGGGACCAGACAAAACTCATTTTTCTTTCTTGTGTCAGGGTAGTAGTTGGTGCCTTAGAAACTATGAAGGGAGCTGTTGCATACTGGTCTTGCTTTATCCAATCAATCCCAGAATGGCCCTGCTGTGTCTTCTGCACAGGGTAGCCATGATTAATATACTAATAAGGAAAACTGAGGGTCCATAGAATCTGATGATGGCTTTTCAAAAAAAAAATTCTAAGGTTTTTCTAAGTTTTGTACTTGCCATTTTAACTTTTCCTCATAATCATCTCTGAAGCAAGAGCTTTGAATGGAAACTTTGATAATTCAGATGTCTTCTAGCATACATGATATGTCAACACTAAACAATACTTCACTAATTTATCATAGAAACAGACTACTCATCTAGCTTTTAGAGGGAAGGCCAGAAATCATTCTAAATGACTGAAAAATAACTATTAATTTTTTGAAGGAATATTCATAATAAAATGTAAACCAGGTTAAGTGTCCTATTGCTGGAGAGAAGAGCAAAAATGGTCCCATAGAAGAAGAACAATTTTCAGGGCTAGAGTGTCACATGGCAGTTATAGCTCAACTGGCTTCCAAAAACAAATGGCACTTCACTAAGCAAAAGAGAGTGTGCTCTGTGCAGGGAGGTGATGTACTCTGTGGCTCAGTTCTGTGATGTGAATGAGTTAGTAATACAGTGGTGGGGACTGCAGCTAGCTGTGTTGGAGTAGTGTGTAATGATCTGTGAAAGGAAGATGGCAGTGGGGTGGAGAAAGAGAGATTCTCACACAGAAGTTAAGCTCAAGATTTCGTTGGAGTATACCTCACCTTTTAATTTCAAGGGATGGACTATGATTATTGACACAGGGGACCTCCAGGCATAAATCCAGATGGATTATCATTCCCAGGAGGAAAGTGTTTCAAACAGTTACAAAAGGAGATCAGGTGGAACTGAAAACTGGTCCAACTACACTGGAAACCAGTGTGTCGAATTGGCTGCCCCCTGAGAGGCTCAACAAGCAGCTAAAACAGTCAGATGCAGGTATTTGCACCTAACCAATGTACAGAAGCGGCTGACCCCTGTGATTGAATTGGGGGAAAAGCTGGATGAAGCTGAGGAGGAGGGTGACTCCATGGGAAGACCAGCTATCTCAACTGACCTGGACCCTTGAGATCTCTCAGACATTGAGCCACCAACCAGGCAGCATACACCAGCTGATATGAGGCCTCTGACACATAGACAGCAGAGGACTGCCTGGTCTGACCTTAGTGGGAGAAGACGCACTTAACTTTCGAGAGACTTGACGCCCCAGGGAGTAGGTAGGCCAAGTGGGGTGGAAGTAGGGGGGTTGGGACATCCTCTTGGAGACAGAAAGGGAGGAGGTATGGGATGGGGAGCAGTTGGGGGGCATACCAGGTATGAAGTCTGGACTGTAAACAAGGATTAAAGAATAATAATAATAAAAAGCTAAAAGTAAATCTACCAAGTGACTCAGATATAACACTCTTTGGCTTATGCCCAGAGTACTGGACATGCTTCTCCATAGATTCTTCTTGCTCGGCCATATTGATTGTTGTTCTAGTCACAATAGCTAGGGAATGGAAACAACATCAATATCTGTTAACCAACAAATAACAACGAGCAATAACCCACTGCAACAATATGTGTGCAGTAGAATAGAATGCTATTCAGCTAGAAAGAAAAATGAAATCATGCATTTTGCAGGTAGATGGATGGAGCTAGAAAAGATCATGTATAGTAAGGCAATGTAGACCTAAAAAGACAAAAGTAGCATGGTTTTTCTACATTCGAGGTTCCTAACTTAAAATACACATATGTGTATTCCTTGATCCTTAGCAAGGGAATCTCCCTTTACCACAAAAAGCCATACTAATGAAAAGGCAGAGTTGTGGGACCTAGTCTCAGTGGGTACATTTGTAAGACAACTTGAGAAGACAAGGCTTAGGGAACACGATGGAAGACAGGGATGGAAATAATGTGAGAGGTCTGAGATTCTGTCTCCTAGCAATGTCAGAAGCTACACCCGCAAAAACATCGTGGTCCTGTGAAGGTTCTATGCCCCAGTGTAAGGAAATGCCAGGGCCAAGAAGTGGGACAGGGTGGGGTGGTGAGCAGGGGGAGGGGGAGGGAAGAGGTTTTTGTTTTCCTTTCTTTTTTTTTCTTTTCAGAGGGGAAACCAGGAGAGGAGATATCATTTGACATGTAAACAGGAAAATATCTAATTTAAAAAAAAGGTAAAAAAAAAAAGATCTCACAGGTTTGTGGGGCAGGGGAGCTCAAGAGACCTCAGTCCTATGCAAAGAAATACAGGCAACCAAGGAAAGCTGAGAACAATAGAAAGTCTTTTTTCCCCCCCAGTGATGAGCATACTAATTTGCTATCCAATGCCAGGTAGTCAGCTCTAAAAGGTACTTACAAGTAACATAATACAGATTGTGAGCATGCTATATTTATGTATTATATAGGTTACAACTATTAACGTAAAAAGAGGCCATGCATTTGAAAGAGAACAAAAAGGTTCTTTTTGTTTTGTTTTGGTTTGTTTTTTGTTTTGTTTTGGTTTGTTTTTTTTTTGTTTTGTTTTGTTTTGTTTCTTGGAAGGTTTAGGAAGGAGGAAAGTGTAGGGAGACTTGTGTAATTATACTATAATACCAAAAAGAAATACTTTTTAAAAATCTCCATAAAGTTTAGTGCTCTGAGGTCTTATTTTAAGCAGCAGAAAAAGTCATTCTTTGATAAAGGAAGTGATTGATCCAAATAACAGAGACAGCTGCAGACCTCTCCTGAGCCACCTGGTGTTTCTTGCTTTCAAATTAAAGAATTTCCACCACATCACGTAATTCTAGTATAAAATCTCGTCCTGTACCACAGCTTGTTTTTTTTTTTAAAACCATTTCTTTGTCCTTTCCTGAATTAACATCCACAGTGGAGATATATGCTAACTTCATCTGGGACATGTTTCTGAAGTTTGGAAATTGAACCTGAATTTTAGTGGAGACTTACTGGAAATGGATCAAAAGGAGAGAGAACATTCTAGAACCTTGATTTTTTTTTTTTTTGTCATATTTTCCCACCAAACCCAGATTCACAACTCCATGCTCAGAGATAGCTCAGATAAACTCAGTATCTCTAGGCGGCCTTCGTTTTTAGTTGCTCATTAAGAGATGGTTAGCAGGTGATGAGCAATTCCCCGAAACTAGATAGGCCCAGAGGATGGTGAAACCATTCCTTCTTCTCATACCACTGGCTGGGAGTTTATTTAAAAAAGCATATAGCATGACACTAATTGTGAGTGAAATAAGACATCAAAAGAATCTTCATAATTAACTTAAATAGTGATCATTACCATCAGAAAGTGAGTCATACTGAAAACACATGTAATTGTACTCTTCCTGTGTTATGGGAAGCCCAGAGACTGAAGAGTTACATTATAGGAGAGGAATGGAATAGATCATGGTGACATTCATCATAATGAAGAAATGGGGTTTGCCATTACTGGTTGTGGCATATGACATGTGCCCAAATGAATACACACATTTGAGAACCAGGAGGTGCTGGGATGGCCTGTAATTTCATCCCTGCTTGAGAACAATGAAAACATGGTGGTGGGGCTTCTGATACTAACATTAAGCAGATCAATGAAATTTAGGCCCCAAAGCTCGGCAAACCTGTAAGAGAGACTTGAGTTTTTCTTCTTGGCCCGCTCCCTTCCTCTTTGATGATTCTAACTGCATAATTTTCTTTTCAAGTCTTTACTTTAAGGAGGAAGAGAAAGTTGTTGTTTAATATTTGTACCTCTGTGTGTATGTAAATAACGCCCATCTTTTAGGGAATACTTACACATTAATTCTTTCCCCTAAATACGTTACAAAAGCTCTGCATTTTTTCTTAGAAGAACTTTGGGAATTAGTATAAAAAAGAAGAAGACAGATGAGACTGTATTTTTCTTAGTGCCTAAAAAAGTCCCATCCTGGACTTGCTGGGCACAAGGTAGAACAGCTGAGCAGGTGGAGTCTCAGAGAGCAATGGAATCCCTGAATAGTGTTCAGTGAGGTGGGATGGCTTACAAAGTTAACTGAAAGAGATCAGTTTGTGGAGTACATCCTATATTCTTTGGGAAAATTGACATGTCCAGCACAGAGATGACTGATTAATAGAATTGTCATTTTAGTTCCAAACAGAAAATTCAGTTTGATGTTACTGCCTATTAAAATATCTCCTGTGTGTTTGTATTACTATTACTACCATTACTACCATTACCACTACCACTACTTTGGTATGGGATCTTGCTATACTTCCAAGTCTTGAATTCTGGGCTCAAGTGATCTTCCCATTTCAGTCTCTTGGGTAGGTTGGGCTAGAGTTACGTGCCAACATACTTAGATTTAGTTACCTTTTTTGGGTAGTTTTACATTTTTTTAAATTAATTTTTATTTTATGTGCATGGGTGTTTTACCTGCATGTATGTCTGTGTACCATGTTTATGTCTGGTGCCTGTAGAAGCCAGAAAAGGGCATTACTTCCTCTGGAACTTATATTATAGATGATTATGAACCATATGACTGCTAACAATTGATTCTGGATCTTAACTGCTGGGCAACATTTCAGTCCCTAGGTGAGATTTTAATTTTGTGTTGGTGCTAAAAACTTTCTATAAATCTTGTGATGTTTACCCTTTGCAGAGTAATATTTTAATAAATAAAATGAAATACCTAAAATTTTAATAAATATTAAAATTAATACTAGTGATAGATATTTATCAACCTTTTTATACTTTTTTTGTGCTGTATATTTTATGAAGGCACTAAATATAATAAGACCTGGTACACAGGCTTGGTGGCTACATAATTCCTGAAAGTGCTGAGTACAAATTTTATTTCAAGGTAACTGTTGGAACTTGCTTCTGTGGTGTGGGAGTTCTGATGGAGGGCAGTTACAGGTACTTTAATACTGCTGTGGTCACTACTTTATATAATACAAAGACATAGTGTATTTAATTAGGAGTAAAAAGCATATGGCTTCTGTCCTGGGCTACCACATCTTTCAGCTTTAGGAATCCTGTAACCTCAGAGTATGTGGTGTTAAATCTAGCAACCCTGGCTGTAGCTCTCCATGAAGCTTGTAATTGTAATGCAGAGTTCAGCTCTATTATCTCACCTTTTAGGGTTTAGTATGCTTACCTTTAAACTGGGAGACACACAGAGTATAGCACAAAGCAACTGAGTAGAAGAAATGTGATGTAGCTCATATTCAGTCTACAGGCAATGCATACTATAACGGGTTGAACAGATAACAGTTTGCAGTGGGTGAAAGAAAGAAAGTTAAGGATATTAGATAAGATGATATGTAATGTTTGGTCTTGTGCCTGACAGGGTAATGTAGTCTATTAGTTCCAAAATAATTTGAGAATGGAAAAACATTGGAAAGTGTATTTCCTACTTTATGCATGTCTGAAACGTCCCATGAATCTACTTGTCTGAAGTTAAGTAACTTATAAGTATGTTTTAATTGTGGAAAAGAAAGTTGCAGCATGACATTTTCATACATAGAATATACTTCAGTCATGTCTTAGTTGCCTAGTGTTTTGAGCTTCAAGACCGCAAGACAAGTTTGCAAGAATTAGGTACCAAAAGACAACTCATACTCGAGGGAGGTACAATAACTTGTCACGATCTGCATGTGAGAAACTTTATAAGAAAATGATAATTAGTGATATTCTTTTTTCCTTCTCTGCAAACCTAGGAGGAGGAGAATGATAAGAGAGCTGTTTATGAGTCTCCTTGGAGACGAAGTCCAATCTGCATGTGAACCAGATGCAGCTTTACCCTCAAACTTAGAGCAGAACACTGGGTGCTAGGGTGGCTTTAGGCACACAGCTTAAATGAGCTAATAGAGACAAAGCATCACAAGTAAATTAGGATGTTGTCAAGAGGTTGCTGGATTTTTGGAATTTTGATGTTAAACCATCTAGAAGCTTACACATTAATTTCAATAATACATTTAATTACCTCTTACTTTCATGTAACAATAACTCTGTGTATAACTTGCACACATACAACTTGAGGGAAGCTGATAACTTCTATTTTTGGGATTTAGAAGCTACAATTAAATTATTGAAGAAGTGGAATTATTGCTTCAGTGAAAATTCATGGTCATGGAAGAGGCAAGATAAGGACATCACTCTACCAGAAGCATGCCTTTAAGGAGAATAGCACTCTTTCCCTATGGAGAAACTCATCGTGATTGGCTGGCACATGTCACATCTTGTGATTTATAAACATTTGATACAAAGAAGTGTCTGAGTCAAGATGTAACTGCAACTATACTGCTTATTTGTTTTTCAAAAATACAAGTTAAAATTTATGGCTAGATATATTTCTCTTTTCTAGTTCATTTTTTTTTTCCTGATCCAACCCTACTGCCCAATCCCCCTAAACTAAGCTTTATCTCTTGCTGAAAGTCCCATTACAAATCCAAGTTACAAAATTCATTCAAATGAAGACTTAAAGTTTTTTTAAATCATTGAATATAGCAGGGTATCATGAATTACTGATAGAATACAAATCAGATAAAATAGAGACCCAAAATATCAGCAGTTGTGGTAATAACCATTTAGGCCAAACAGTGAACACTCCTTCTTCCTTCTTGATTTTCCTTTAGTGTTTGAACAGTTGAAAACTCCCCACTTCTGGAACCATTTCCCCCTATCAGCTCCAAGTCCCTATAATGGTCCTGTTTCCCCTTTCTCTTTTGCTACTGCTTCCTATACCTCCCTTGAGATACTGTTTAATTCTGGATACTCTTCTCCATTATTGACATCTTATCTACATGATAGTACTTGTTTCCTAACCTTTAGATGAGTTATGTTCTTATGGTAAAACTCAAGCTTTACCAATCTCTTTATCTGGTACCCTATATGCCTTGAAATTTCAAATATTGAATTATTTTGAAAAGCAACAAGGCCTTTTTGCAAAGTGAAAGTGCAAATCCTTCAACCCTGCTTTTTTTTTCTCAGTGCTTTTAAGTGCATTCTTATGCCACAATTAGCTTAGATATTTCCTACAGGAAATATCAATGCAATCCTAAGTTGTTATCAGGAAGTTATATCCACTTATCATTGTTTTTCAACCCTTTCTTGGACTATGAATGAGCTGCAAACAGGCTGAGACAGATCATTTGTTGATAGGCTGGTGGACAAAAATATTTCTTTTGGCTGCTGCAAGAGCTCATCAGTAGAGTCTCTGGAATAACTTTGTGTCCAAAACAGGTAGCCTTTTCATTCTCTCTCTCTCTTTTTTAAAAAAATTTTCTTTCTTTACATTTCAAATGATACCTCTTCTCCTGGATTCCCCTGAGAGGCAGAACAAAACAATCCTGTTCCCTCCCTCCTCCCCCTGCTCACCAACCCACCAGCTCCAGCATCCTGACCCTGGTATTCCCTTATACTGGGGCATAGAACCAAGGGCCTCTCTTCCCTTTGATGACCAACTAGGCCATCCTCTGCTATACATATGTTGCTGGAGCCATGAGTCCCACCAAGTGTACTCTGGTTGATGGTTTAGTCCCTGGGAGCTTTGAGGGTACTGGTTAGTTCATATTGTTGTTCGTCCTAAGGGGCTGCAAAACCTTTAGCTCTTTGAGTCCTTTCTCTAGCTCCTTCATTGGGGACCCTGTGCTCAGTTCAATGAATGGCTGTGAGCCTCAACTTCTGTATTAGTTGGGCACTGTCAGAGCCTCTCAGGAGACAGCTATATCAGGCTTCTGTCAGCCAGCACTTGTTGGCATTGACAATAGTGTCTGGGTTTGATGATTGAATATGGGAAAGATTCCCAGGTGGAGCTGTCTCTGGATTGTCCTTCTTTTAGTCTCTGCTCCATAGTTTGTCTCTGCAACTCCTTCGATGGGTATTTTGTTCTGCCTTCTAAAAAGGATTGAAGTATCCACGCTTTGGTCTTCCTTCTTCTTGAGTTACTTGTGGTTTGTGGATTGTATTTTGGGTATTCTGAGCTTCTGGGCTAATATCCACTTTTCAGAGAGTACATACCATGTGTGTTCTTTTGTGATTGGGTTACCTCACTCAGGGTGATGTTCTCCAGATCCACTATCTCTTAATTCACATCATGTGGACAGCCTTATATGAGCAGAGCTTGTTCAGCCTTGACAGTATGCTGCAATCGCACTGAGAATGTCATGAAAGTACTAACATGTAGCTTGTTAAAATATTTAGATTCTGGGAGCTCTGAGGGTTCATATTGTTGTTCTTTCTATGGGCCTGCAAACCCCTTCAGCTCCTTGGGTCCTTTCTCTAGCTCCTTCATTGGGGACCCTGTGCTCAGTCCAATAGATGGCTGTGAGCCTCTAGTTCTGTATTAGTCGGGCACTGGCAGAGCTTCTCAGAAGACAGCTATAACCAAAGACTACACATGATGGGACTCATGGCTCCAGCTGCATATGTAGTACAAGATGGCCAAGTCGGTCATCAATGGGAGGAGAGGTCCTTGGTCCTGTGAAGGTTCTATGCCCCAGTGTAGGGGAATGCCAGGGCCAGGAAGCAGGAGAGGGTGGGTTGGTGAGAAGGGGCTGAGGGGAGGGAATAGGGGTTTTTTTTTTTTTTTTTTTTTTTTGGAGGGGAAACTGGGAGAGGGGATATCATTTGAAATGTGAATAAAGAAAATACCTAAAAAATTTTCATATTCTGTCGATATGAAGACAGATGTATGTTTTCAAAGATTCATTGACAGTGATAGGAACATGTTACCATGAGGTCTGAGAATTAATGACATGTATAACAGAATTATCTTTGTATTAACTGCATTTGGGATTTGATTCTATTTTACTATCCTCATAGTGTCCACACCACAAAAGCATGTTTAGAAGAATAAATATTTTAACCTACCTGTATTACTGATAGAAGACAAATATAAAATATATGTGCATTTATGTATATATGTATGTGTATATGTATCTATGTATGTATGTATATGTGTATATGGAATTTATCAGAGAGGCTTACAGGCTGTGGTCCAGCTACTTTGGTAATGACTGTCTCAGAACAGAAAGGCCACTAATCTAGTAGTTGCTCAGTTCACGAGGCTGGATGTTTCAGCCAGTCTCGGTTACACTGACATCTGCAAGAAGCAGATTCTAACAGTAAAGAGATGCTTCCTCAGCAGGTGAGAGGAACTTGCTAGTCAGAGTGAGGACAAGCTGACAATAGCAAAACCTTCCCTTTTCATATCCTTTTACATAGTGTATCACCAGAAGTTTGGCCCAGACTTAGGGTGACACTCTACTTCCTGCCTCAATTGATCCAGTCAAGAACCTCCTTCACAAGTGTGTCCTGCTGCTTGGATTTTAGTTGATTCCAGATACAGTCCAGGTGACAATCAAGATTCACCACCATACCTAACCCAATGTGACTTGTACTTTTAGGGCTTAAATGAGTCTAACTCTAACCCTAGTCTTCAAGGCTTCTGTCATTTTTTTCACTAATAGTATCAATTTCTTTGTTCTCTTAATATTTAAGTATATCCCACATTGGAAATCTATGTTATTATTGATATTGATAGCAGTGTTTCAGAAGCCAAGAAGCAGGTTCCAGTGCCACCTGCTCATTCTAGTTTTGAAAATACGTTTGACATTTGCACTTTTATGTCTTAGACTCAATTCCTTAAAAAATTGTCAGACTCAGCCCTGCTGTGCTCACCTTGGCAATGATATCTGTGGCCTTTTGCTGCACTCACATTTACAAATGAGCCTAGGGACACCACCTAAGAAGCAGACTATGGGCCAGGCATGAAGTAGATGACTATGGATCAGGCAAGAAGCACACTATGGATCAGTCAAGAAGCAGACCATGGATCAGGCAAGAAGCAGACCATGGATCAGGCAAGAAGCAGACTATGGATCAGGCAAGAAGCAGACCATGGATCAGTCAAGAAGCAGACCATGGATCAGGCAAGAAGCAGACCATGGGCCAGGCAAGAAGCAGACCATGGGCCAGGCAAGAAGCAGACCATGGATCAGT
>JADRCD010204823.1:5000-49094 GCA_019843815.1 Montemys delectorum | reverse complement strand
TGGTGGTGGTGGTGGTGGTGGTGGTGGTGGTGGTGGTGGTGGTGGTGGTGGTGGTGGTGGTGGTAAATGAGGAAGAGGAGGAGGTGCACAGCCTGGCCTGGAACTTTTTCATCTGCCTCCTGACTGGTTGGATTACAGGCATGTTCAGGATTGCTAAGATTAAAGCCATGTTTACCATAAAATGGGCAGAATGACACAAATTGTTCCCTGTCACTTTGTTACCAAGTAATAGCAAACAGCCTTGCTTCCTTTAAGATTTGTGAGGTGTGGGGCGGTGGTGGCGCACACCTTTAATCCCAGCACTTGGGACGCAGAGGCAGGTGGATTTCTGAGTTTGAGGCCAGCCTGGTCTACAGAGTTCCAGGACAGCCAGAGCTACACAGAGAAACCTTGTCTCGAAAACAAAACAAGCAAACAAACAAAAAACAACTTAGATTTAAAAAGCAAATGGTGGTACAGACCATAATCCCAACTATTTGGGAGTCTGAGAGGTCTGAAGCAGGAAAATCGAGACCTATATGGAACAAACAGTTGAGACCCCATCTCAAAAATAAAAACTAAGCGCCTCAATACGTGGACAGATTAGAATATTCATCAGCGCCCAGTGCACCTCTTTGTCTCCTGAGCTGGTCAGGAGACGACACTGCCTGCGGTAATGTCATTTGCTCATTTTTTTTCTCCATTCTTTCATTCTGTGTTATGAACCCCATGAAAGCACAGAGAAAATCACCCAGTCCTCTTTCCAGAGCCTCAGGAACATACAAATTGTGTATGGGATGGCTCAGCTAGAAAAGCACTTGCAATGCACAGCTGCTGAGCTGAGCTTGATCCCTAGGATCCACATGGTGCAAGGAAAGAACTGACTCTACAAGGTTGTCCTCTGAGCTCCACATGCATACCATGGCATGTGTGTGCCCACATACACAATAAGAATAAAGACAGTTTAAAAAAACACACGTAGAATGTTGCTTTAACTTAATATATTGGTAAGCTACTATAGTCTATATTATCTCTGATTTAACTTCTTTTTTTTTTTTTTTTTTTTTTTGAGACAGGGTTTCTCTGACAGGGTTTCTGCCTCCCAAGTGCTGGGATTAAAGGCATGCACCACCACCGCCCAGCTTAACTTCTTAATAATGCCCACAATTTCTTCTAGACTAGGAAGTAAAGAGCTATGACATTGATATCAGAGCTGTCAAGGGGCTAATGAATTGTACAAATTACCCCTCCTTTTCTGTTTTTTACACATGTATTTACTTGCTTTGTTGTGGTGAGGGAAACGTGACTGTAAAGGTCATAGTTGCCCTACAAGAGCAAGTTCTTTCATTCTACAGTGTTGGTCCTAGGGCTCAAATCCAGCCCATCAGGCTTAGCAGCAAGTACTTTTACCCTGTGAGCCTTCTCACCAACCCTTACTTCTTATTTTCTTAAGTGTTAAAACTAGAGATAGAGATGACGGTATGGTTGTACCACAATAGAGGAAAGCCTAAAAACATTTCAAATGCTATTTTATAGCGTCACTATCATAGTTCTCGAAAATTTAACAGCACATCCTCTAACTCGCTATGTCATGATATAGAATAGATCACTTAGGTATTTTTTACTCTGTCTTTATGTGTGCATAAAGCATGTCATTATTTATGTGTGTATTTCTCCCAGCTATAATATAAGACACGTGAGAGATCATGTTTTAGTATGTACATACACATACATGAGTATGTTTGTATGGTTTGTATAGGTTCAGGTACGTCTACACATATGTCTGAGACCCAGGAGGACATCCGGTATCCTACTGTGACACTGTCACATTATCACCTTCACGGAGGTCCCTTGCTGAACCCGGAGCTAGGCCAACAGCCAGCAAACCTCAGCGTTCCTCTGCTGGAGTTACAGGCATGTGCTGTAGCCTTGCTTGGCTTTTTGTGTGTGTGTTGGAATCCAAATTCCTGTCTTCATGCTTGGTGCAGCAAGCACTCCTACTCACTGATCCAGCTCGAAAACCATGATTTTTGTTTCTATATTTTTTCATAACCACCATCTATGGATAGTTTATTATAGTTATGATCAGTAATCATTAATTGTTGATTATTTAATGATGGATATAGATATTACAAACTAGATATAATATAGCAATATAGATAGGTCAGTCCCCGGGACCCACGAGGTAGAGAGAACTGACTTCTGACCTCCATCTGTGCTGTGATACACACATGCACACATATACAACACATATACACACAAATAAGACAAATCAGGCATGATGGTACAAATCTATAATCCCAGCATTTGAGAGATGAAAGCAGGGGATCAGAAGCTCAAAGCTACTAGCAAATTCAAGGCTAGCCTGGGCTATTGTATTAGTCAGGGTTCTCTAGAGTCATAGAACTTATGGGTAGTCTCTATATAGTAAAGGAATTTATCAATGACTTACAGTCTGTAGTCTGACTTCAAACAATGGTCAGCAGCAGCTGTGAATGGAAGTCCAAGGATCTAGTAGTTGTTCAGTCCCACAAAACAAGCTGCCAAAGAAGAGAGATTAAATCTTCCTTCTTCCAATGTCCTTTTGTAGGTCTCCAGGAGAAGGTGTGGCCCAGATTAAAGGCGTGTGTGCCACCACACCTGGATCTGGGACTTGCTTTGTCCCAAATGACCTTGAGCTCAGAGACACCCCCCACCCACCCCCACCCCCACCCTCATCTTAATCTTCTTGGATTCATAGCCACTATGCCTCAAGATCTCCTGCCAAGATCCAGGTTAGAAACTTGTATCTCTCAGCCTCCAGATTAGGATCACAGGTGAACCTTCCAATTCTAGATCGTAGTTCATTCCAGATATAGTCAAGTAGGCAACCAGGAAAAGCCACTACAATGACTCTGAGACTTTCCCTAACCCCTCTATCTCCAAAAAAAATTAATTAATTAATTAATTAATTAAAAATTAAATGAAAAAAATAATGAGATCACAGAGCTGACGAGATGGCTCAGTGAGGAAAGACATGAACTAAAAATAATATATACTTTATAAGAATATATCACAACAAAAAATATATATTACATGTGAAAAGGTCTGAGGCTGTAGAGCATGGGCTAAGTTTGTGATACGAAAGCTGAAAACAGCCTATATTCTTACCAGATTTGGAAAATATATACTATATATGTTAATTTTAAACATTAATAAAAATAAAGGAGCTGTTTGTGAGAATCAACACAAAAGTCAAAATGTTTGTCTTAGAGACTAAAGAGATCTGGCTGAGGCCAGGGCTTCATTTCCTTCACTACAAGGTAACTTAAACTGTCTGCAGCTCCATCTCCAGGAGATCTAGGGTGATTTTCTGGCCTCCAAGGTCACCAGTTACACACAACGTACATGCACACACACACCCCCACGCACACACGCGCGCTCAATGTGTGTGTGCATGTGCGTAAAACACACGTAACATAAAAACAAGTTGTCTGATGTGGTGCTGCGTGGTGCTGCAGGCCTTTAATCCCAGCACTGAGAAACCAGTGAATCTTTAAGTTCAAGGCCAACCAGGGCTACATAGTGGGGCCTTGTCTCAAACAAAACAAGTTTCTTATTTTCTGTGACTTATTTGAACGCAATAACCCCAAATCAGTAGCAACTCAGAGAGTTTGTTTAGAATGGGTGCTTGAGGAAGCCTTGAGCCTCTTCTCTGTGTTGCCATAGCACCAGCCCACCACAGCTTGCTCTCTTCTTATATTTTGTCTCCTATTCTTTTTCTCTGGTCTGCCACAGACCGTGGCTACCACAACACATAGAATATGATTTGGGGTTTGGTATTAGGAATAAAACCCAGGACCTTGTACGTGCTGTGCTAAGCCTGTTCTATGAGCTGTGACCCAAGCCCCTTTGCATATATTTGGGGTGGGAGGCATCTTGTTGTTTTGAGGGAATGTTTTAATTTTAGTTTTGGCTTAAAGGCTTCTTTATGTTGTATAGGCTGACCTTGAACTCCTGGGCTCACATGGTCCTTCTATTTCAGCCTTCGAAGCAGCTGGGACTAATATTTCCCACATCTACCCATTTGGTTTTATGGTTGGTTGGTTGGTCCTTTTTTTTTTTTTTTTTTTTTTTTTTTTTTTTTTTTTTAAGGTTTATTTATTATGTATACAGCATTTTTCTTGCATGTATGCCTGCAGGCCAGAATAGGGCACCAGATCTCATTATAGATGGCTGTGAGCCACCATGTGGTTGCTGGGAATTGAACTCAAGACCTCTAGAAGAGTAGTCAGTGCTCTCAACCTCTGAGCCATCTCTCCAGTCTGGTTGGTCAGTCTTTTGCTTTGCTTTGCTTTGTTTTGTTTTGTTTTGTTTTGTTTTTCTTTTTTTTTTTTTTTCTTTTCTTTTTCTTCGAGACAGGGTTTCTCAGTTTCTCTGGCTGTCCTGGAACTCACTCTGTAGACCAGGCTGGCCTCGAACTCAGAAATCCACCCGACTCTGCCCTCCAAGTGCTGGGATTAAAAGAGTGCACCAGCACTGCCGGACCTGGTTGGTCAGTCTTAACAATGATTTTGTTTATCCATTCTGTACCCTGAAAATAGAATGAAGCTTTCAGTTCAGTAACCATGAATCTCTGTTCTGTTTTAAATCTCCAAGTAGTATTTGGCAGGTGATGGAGTGTAAGTAATTACTTATATGTTGGTTAGCTGCTTGAAAGCAGTGTTTGAAGTAGATGGATCTGACAATAGCTTACTAACTCGGTGGATAGAACTGAAGCCTGCAGGCTTTAGTATAGGCCATCTAATTCAAAGATGTTAAAAATAGTCTTTAGGTGAGTTACTGGGGGCTTGACCTCCAGTGGCTATGGTAGAGGTGGAATGGAAGAAATTATTGAGAGATTTCAGGGGTAGAGAAGCAGGCCAGGGTTGCTGGCTCTTACCCAACCAAGTACCACAGAAATCCACTTCTATTTCCTTTTTTCTGCCCACATTTTCACTGTGCCGGGCCCCAAGCCCCCTGCTTTCTAGCTTACACAATCATTAGTTTAACTCTTAAGGAGTTAGACTTCTTGTACAGGTCAGTTAAGGGTGTAGAGTGAGTCAGGTGTGGTGACACACACCTTTAATCCCAGCACTCAGGAGGCAGAGGCAAGAGGTTCTCTGAGTTCTAGGACAGCCAAGTCTGTTATACAGAGAAACCCTGTCAGGGGTATGGGAAGTAGGGGTAGAATGATTCTTCAATAGGGTTAAGTCTGAATTTGGTGCATGCATACAACTCAGAAGTGAGGGGGAAATGGAGGTGGTGGGAACACAGTGAAAAAAGCAATGAAGAAATTAATTCTTGAAACAGAAAAACTGTATAACTAGATTTCTGAAGAAAACATCAACTCCAAGTTAAGGGAGTGACCCTTCCTCAGAGGAATAACATGTAATATGACAGAAGAGGACACCTGATACCCTCTGTGGCTTCTGCAAGTGAATACAGATGCATACTCACATACCATTTTTATAAAGTATAATAATAATAATAATAATAATAATAATAATAATAATAATGAATGAGCAGCAGCCACCACCAGGCATAGAGGCATACACCTTTAATCCCAGCACATAAGAAGTAGAGGCAGGCAGATCTCTGTAATGCCACCAGGGCTACACAGTGAAACTTTCACAAAAAAAAAAATAGATGAGCAGGAGCTGAAGAGATGGCTTGCTCTTGTTCCCAACATCCACATGGTGGCTCACCACCGTCTGTCAGTCCACTTCCAGTTGATCCAATGCTCTCTTCTGGCTTCTGTGGGTACCAGGCATGTATGTAATGCTCATAGGTGCAAGCAAAACACATAAAACAAAACCTTTGAAAATAAATTAGAAAAAGAGAGAGAAGTCTAGTTATAGTCATCCTGCAGGAGCCAGGTGCCTTTCTTGTGTCTGTGTCAGTAAAGGTGACAGTGACTGCATAGAGAGAGATGTAAAGCACAGCTCATAACAGAATTGCTCTCTGTGATTGTGCCAAGACTTTCCTTGTTTTGTGAACACTGAAAAATAAGAACCCTTCAAAAATGGAGACCTGTTTTCTTACTTTTTACTGCCCTAAAGCTTGTAAGTCTATAAGTGTTGGAGGAAGTAGGTCTGTCAAGTGTTATTTTTTTTTTCTTTTCCTTCCTCTCCTCTTATTCTCCAGCTGTCTCAGTTCAGAACCTTATAGGAAGAGTGTTACACTTCAGCAAATGTGTTTCCTGTGACATTTCAACAAGCCTCCAGTTTGTCTTTCCGTGTTAGAAGTGTTCCTCTTTCCCTCCCTGTTGCCAGCTCTCTTGACTTGCCACCCACCCTTCAACTCATTCAGTACCTTTAGGTTTGCAAAGTATGACAGAGAAAGAAGTCATATTTATAAACATGTGATCCCCCAGCTGTTTCAAGAATAGAATAGCATCCATCCACTTGTGTGTCTGTTTTCTCTGTGAAGCTGCGCTTGTCCACCTTTATGAATGTGGTACCTCTCTGACTGACTGAGACTTTGGACACTGTTGGGTTTGGGGTTTTTGTCTGTTCCTTTGTTTTGTTTTGTTTTAGCAGAGTCTCCATGTGTAGCCCTGACTGTCCTGAAACTCAGATCTGCCTTCGTCTGCCTCTGCTTGGACTAAAGGTATGTGCCACCATGCCAGGCACTATTCTTGTTTAAACTAAGCAAAGCAGCCTATCTAAGGAGATTAAATATATAAAATTTAGTTCAATTACTTTCTTAGAAGATAGTCCATTCCATTAAGAAGCCAGAATCTTGAAAAGGAATAGGAATCCTATCCTTTCTTTCCTTTGAATACCTGTCCCCTCATCACAGGGAAAGGGAGGGTAAACGGGTAGTCTAAGAAAGTAGCATGAAAAGAATAAATATATTAGGTAGCTAGTCATCCTAAACTCAGAAGGAGCTGGCTTCTGTTAGTCTTTCAATAAAATATTTACCCTTATTGGACTTTAGTTTCTCATTTAGTTTCTTTTTTGTTTTGTTTTGTTTTAGCATAATCTCTTCTAGTGGAGTATGACCTTGACCTTTTTCTTTCCTTTTTTTTCTTTTTTTTTTTTTTTTTTTTTTTTTTTTTTTTTGGTTTTTGGTTTTTGGTTTTTCGAGACAGGATTTCTCTGTATAGCTCTGGGCCGTCCTGGAACTCACTCTGTAGACCAGGCTGGCCTCAAACTCAGAAATTTGCCTGCCTCTGCCTCCCAAGTGCTGGGATTAAAAGCGTGTGCCACTACTGCCCAGCAATCTTTTTCTTACTATATTTTTATCTATTGTGTGTACACATGTGACACAGCCCACTTATAGAAGTCAGGGGACAATTTGAAGGAGTTGGTTTTTCTCTATCCACCATGTGGGTCCCGGGGATTGAACTCAGATTATTAGTCTTGACAGCAAATGCCTTTACTCACTTAACCTGAACTACTCATCAGCCTGAACTACTACTACTTTTTTTTGGAGGGTGGAGTGACAGTCTCTCTACATAGCCCTGGAACTCAGAGCTCTGTCTGTCTCTGCCTCTCAAGAGCTGAGATTTAAAAGCATGCACTATCACACCAGCTTTCTCTTCTTCCTCCTCTTCCCCTTTTTTTCTCCTCCTCCTTTTCTTTCCCTCCTCCTCCTCTTCCCCTCTTCTTCTTCCTTTTCTTCTTCTTCATTACATTTTTATTTATTCTGATCTCCAGTGTATGTTTATAGTGGCACATGCCTATAATTTCTGCATTTGGAGGTGGAAGCAAGAGGATAAATTGAAGGTTACCCTTCACCAACTTGATTATATAATGAGCAGGTTTGAGTTTTACAACCCTGACTCAAAAACAAAATAAAGAAAACTGTTAGCTAAGAAGCCAAAAAAGGTTAAAAACATAACACAAAAGTAAATAATTTCTACATATCATTAATTGTCATCAGTAAATAAGCTGATGGAAATATCTGATTATGTTACAGAAACTTTACTCCAGGGCTTTACAAGTTAAGTTAAAGAAAGTGGTAGGGGCTCAGCTGTTAGGAGCACTTGCTGCTCGCTCGTCCTCTGACCTCTAAATGAACACTCTAGCACATATAAATAAATTAAATAAAATGAAAACAAATTCTTTAATGAAATATCCCTCTTGTCATTGTTCATTAGCTTCACATTTCTTTCTTAGAAATATTCAAGGATAGTCCTATGAGAGGTCTCAGTGGGTAGGAGTGCCTGCACCAAGCCTAATGGCCTGAGTTTGATTCCTGGAACCTACATGATAGCATGAGATAACTTTTTGCTGCACATTGTCCTCTGACCTCTCCATTCACACCGTGTACCCCCTATCCCTCCAAATAAATATATGATGAAAAATATGTACTCTCCTTAAATGGAACTACTATGCCACACTGTTCCATATACACTACTGTCTTTCTAGATCTGCACATGGACAGTCTCTGTCTCTGTCTGTCTCCCTCTCTCTCTCTCTCTCTCGCTCTCTCTCTCTCTCTCTCTCCCACTTTCTCTCTCTCTCTTTCTCTCTCTCTCAGAATTAGGAGTCATATCTGGGGCTGTGCTTGTGCTAAGGAAACACTGCACCACTGAGCTACATCCCTAGCATTCAACACTATAACCACCCCCCATTTTTGTTTCTCAAGGTAGTTTCTCTGTTGAGCCCTAGAGCTCACTTTGTAATTCAGCTGTCCTTGAACTCCCCTGATCATCCTGTTTCTACCCCCCAAATGTCAGAATTACAGATGTGCACTACCATGCCTGGATTTCATTGGGGTGTTTTGTTTTGTTTAACTGCTTTTTTTTTAATTTAGGAATATTGTTGTGCTACATTTTCAAAAGCCTTGTTTCCCTTTTGGGGGACGGGGTGAGGAACCAGGGTATCATGTATCTTAGGCTGGCCTTGAACTAGCTATATAACTGAGGATAACATGAATTTACATTGCTTCTAATCCCACCCTCCAAGTGCTTTGCTTAAGGTTTCTGCCATAATACTCAGTTTATGTGGTGCTAGGGATAGAGCCAAGATTTTATGTGTCCTGGACGAGCACTCTGACAAGTGAGCCACAGCCCCAGCCCCCCTTTTAATAAGTTATTGTGCCATTTAAGAGTGAGACTGGAGGAAAAGCATGGTGGTTAAGAGAACATACTGCTCGCTCGCTCTTTCTTTTTTTCTTTTTCTTTTTTTTTTTTTTGGTTTTTTTTTTTTGGATTTTTGAGACAGGATTTCTCTGTACAGCCCTGGCTATCCTGGAACTCACTCTGTAGACCAGGCTGGCCTGGAACTCAGAAATCTGCCTGCCTCTGCCTCCCAAGTGCTAGGATTAAAGGCGTGAGCCACCACTACCCAGCTCAGTCTTTTTTTTTTTTTTTTTTAAATAAAAATATATCAAACAACCTAAACTGCACACCAGCAACAGTAACAAAGAATATATAAATTGCCGTTAAGTCATGCACTGAAATATTTTAACTCAGTTAAAGTAAATGCATTAAGCCAGGCATGGTGGCACACACATATAAACCAAGTAATCAGCAGGTAGGGGCAGAAGAATCATGAGTTCAAAGCCATCCTTGACTAGTTAGTTTGAGCTTATATAGCAAGACACTGTCTTTACAAAAACTAGGGAAGGCTGAGGATATAGCTCTGTAGAGTGCTTGTCTAGCATACACAAAGCCCTGAGTTCAGTCTAACACATACTGCTCAGAGGTTCGAGGTTATCCTCAGCTATATAACAAATTCAAGGACAGCTTGGGGTTCATGAGGCCCTGTTTCATAAAAAAAAAAAAAAACTGTCCTGATCAAGCTATGAAATCTGAACTATTTTTTTTAAGATTTATTATTATATCTAAGTATACTGTAGCTGTCTTCAGACACACCAGAAGAGGGCATCAGATCTCATTACAGATGGTTGTGAGCCACCATGTGGTTGCTGGGATTTGAAAGACCTTTGGAAGAGCAGTCAGTGCTCTTAACCGCTGAGCCATCTCTCCAGCCCTGAAGTCTGAACTATTTATTGCTCATCTGTAGGGATCCAGGAGTACTAGAGGTGATTCCGTGGAACTGTTCTCACCCATTGGTACCAAAGCATCATTAAACTTCCACAGGAAGAATGAGAGTGCTTCTCAGATAAAGAATATTCTTTGCAGTGACCAAAAGGTTTGTCTCACCCATACTTCTTTCTTCTTGTTTTCAGGGATGTTGGTGGTAAATGTGACATGGAGAAACAAGACGTACGTAGGTACACTTCTTGACTGCACAAGGCATGATTGGGCACCCCCAAGGTGAGCATGCACAGCTTATATTAGTCTGAACACCCTCATAACCAGTGAACTGTTATACCTTTATCTTTCTACAGTTGGCCCAGTTGGCCTCAAACTGAAGCCTCCTGAGTGCTGGTATCACTAGCTTGAGCCACCACCCCAAGTTATATCCATTTTCCTTCCTTCCTTCCAGCCTCTCTCCTTCTTCCCTCCCTCCCTTCTTTGGGACAAGGGTTCATTCCATAGCCCAGGTTGCCTTGGAACTCACTGTGTAAGGCAGGCTGCCTCAAACCCAAGGTGATCATCTTACCTTAGCTTCCTAAGAGCTGGGATTACAGGTGTTTGTGAGAGTCACTGGGCCTGGCCTTACTTAAAGTTTGATCTTTAAGTTAACATCTCAAGCAGCCATAGTTCTGTGTGTTCCCAGCCCTGGGATTAGACAGAAGGATTAGAAGTTCAAAGCCACTTTCAGCAACACAGGGAGTTGAGGCTAGTCTGAGTACATACCTTGTGTCCAAAATGTGTAATAATACTAACATTTTGGGTCTGGGATATTACATGAAGCTTATGGATTTGCTCTCTAACAGCACCACAAAAATGAAAATACCATAAAAACCACTAATATTTCAATGTCTTCTTGTTTGTTTGTTTGTTTGTTTGTTTTTTCAAGACAGAATTTCTCTGTGTAGACCAGGCTAGCCTCGAACTCAGAAATCCACCTGCCTCTGCCTCCCAAGGGCTGGGATTAAAGGTGTGCGCCACACTGCCCAGCTTCAATGTCATCTTATACCTTATTTCTGATGGTAGTACCCAGTGTGCTAGGGCTTGAGAAGCCTAAAACATGGTGTGGTGATCCAGAACTAGTATGCAAATGGCATCCTACTAGGTTATCTCTCAGTACCGTTCCCATGCAGGTTCCTAAAGGAAACCAGTTATTAAAACGGAAGCTGGGCAGAAGAATTGCTGCAAGCTAGAGGCCAGCTTTGACTACTTAGTGAGCTCCTTACCAGCCTGGGCTTCAAGAAAAAGAAAGCTGGGTGTAGTTCATGCTGGTAGGCCCTGCCTCACAAAAACAAAGGTGTTTTCACCTTAGTAATATCCTGTCCTATTTGTCCTTTTTCAAGGTTCTGTGACTCCCCCACCAGTGACCTGGAAATGCGTAATGGTCGAGGTAGAGGCAAGCGCATGCGTCCTAACAGTAACACGCCTGTCAGTGAGACAGCCACAGCCTCTGACAGCAAAGGGACCAGCAGCAACAGCAAGACCCGAGCAGGAACCAATAGCAAAGGCCGTCGAGGTAGCCAGAACTCCTCAGAGCATCGTCCTCCTGCCAGCAGCACCTCTGAGGATGTCAAAGCCAGCCCTTCCTCAGCTCATAAGCGGAAAAATAAACCTCTTTCAGACATGGAGCTGAACTCTAGCTCAGAGGACTCTAAAGGGAGCAAGCGTGTCCGTACAAATTCTATGGGCTCAGCCACTGGGCCCCTCCCTGGGACCAAAGTAGAACCCACTATTGTGGACAGAAATTGTCCCTCCCCAGTCCTGATTGACTGTCCCCACCCAAACTGCAACAAAAAGTACAAGCACATTAATGGGCTTAAGTATCACCAAGCTCATGCTCACACGGATGATGACAGCAAACCAGAAGCTGATGGAGACAGTGAGTATGGAGAAGAGCCCACCCTCCATGCGGACCTCAGCTGCAACGGTGCGCCCATCTCACAGAAAGGATCCTTGTCCCCTGCCCGCTCAGCTACCCCCAAAGTTCGGCTTGTTGAGCCTCACAGCCCTTCCCCTTCAAGCAAATTCAGCACAAAAGGCCTCTGTAAGAAAAAATTGAGTGGGGAGGGAGACACAGACCCTGGAGCCTTATCCAACGATGGCTCTGATGACGGGCCCTCGGTAATGGATGAAACAAGCAATGATGCTTTTGACTCATTGGAAAGGAAGTGTGTGGAAAAAGAAAAATGTAAAAAGTCCTCCAGTTTAAAACCTGAAAAGATTCCATCCAAGAGCTTAAAATCAGCCCGCCCCATTGCCCCTGCCATCCCCCCACAACAGATCTACACTTTCCAAACAGCCACCTTCACGGCAGCAAGCCCAGGCTCCTCCTCGGGCTTGACCACCACAGTAGTCCAAGCAATGCCCAACAGTCCCCAACTCAAGCCCATTCAGCCCAAGCCCACTGTTATGGGAGAACCTTTCACAGTCAACCCTGCCCTTACCCCTGCCAAGGACAAGAAAAAGAAAGACAAAAAAAAGAAGGACTCATCAAAGGAACTTGAAAGTCCTCTGACCCCTGGGAAGGTATGCCGAGCAGAAGAAGGTAAGAGCCCGTTCAGAGAATCAACAGGAGATGGAATAAAAATGGAGGGCCTTCTGAATGGCTCCTCAGAGTCCCACCAAAGCCGATTAGCTAGTATCAAGGCTGAAGCTGATAAGATTTACAGTTTCACTGACAATGCCCCCAGCCCTTCAATTGGAGGGAGCAGCCGCCTAGATAGTACTACCCCTACCCAACCCCTAACTCCCTTACATGTAGTGACCCAGAATGGAGCTGAAGCCAGCTCAGTCAAAACCAATAGCCCTGCCTACTCTGACATCTCTGATGCTGGGGAGGATGGGGAGGGCAAGGTGGACAGTGCCAAGTCAAAGGACCCTGAACAGCTGGCTAAAGAAGGGGCTAAGAAAACCCTTTTCCCCCCTCAGCCACAGAGCAAAGACTCACCATATTACCAAGGCTTTGAAAGTTACTACTCTCCAGGTTATGCACAGTCCAGCCCAGGGGCTCTCACCTCAAGCAGCCAGGCAGGAATGGAGGGCCAGGCCCTAAAGACAAAGAAGGATGAGGAGCCTGAGAGCATAGAAGGGAAAGTAAAGAGTGATGTCTGTGAGGAAAAGAAGCCTGAGCTAAGCAATTCCAGTCAGCAGCCCTCCGTCATCCAGCAACGGCCCAACATGTACATGCAGTCCCTGTACTACAACCAGTATGCCTACGTGCCTCCATATGGCTACAGTGACCAGAGTTACCACACCCACCTCCTAAGTACCAACACTGCTTATCGACAGCAGTATGAAGAACAGCAGAAGCGGCAGAGCTTGGAGCAACAGCAGCGGGGACTGGACAAGAAGACAGAGATGGGCCTAAAAGAGCGGGAAGCATCGCTCAAGGAAGAGTGGAAGCAAAAGCCGTCAATTCCCCCAACACTCACCAAGGCTCCCAGCCTGACAGACCTGGTGAAGTCAGGGCCCGGCAAAGCCAAGGAGCCAGGGACTGATCCTGCCAAGTCTGTCATCATTCCCAAATTAGATGACTCATCAAAACTCCCCAGCCAGCCCCCTGAAGGCCTTAAAGGAAAGCTGGGTGAGGCCAGCCACCTAGGCAAGGAGGCGTCTGAGGCTAAGACAGGCACTGAGTGTGGCCGACAGGCAGAGGTGGATCCAATACTCTGGTACCGACAGGTAACTGTTTGTATGTAAGGAAGTGGAGATGCTGTCTAATAAACTTTCTGGCCCCTACAGATCAGCACTGTCTTGTTTAGCGGTTCCATAAAATTGAGATTAGCAGGAGAGTTGTATAATTTTAGCAAACATGTACATTTTATGGGTTTTTTTGTTGTTGTTTTGTTTTTGTTTTTGTTTTTTCGAGACAAGGTTTCTCTGTATAGCCCTGGCTGTCCTGGAACGAGGCTGGCCTCGAACTCAAGAATCCACCTACCTGCCTCTGCCTCCCAGGTGCTGGGATTAAAGGAATGCGCCACCACTGCCCAGCACATTTTATGTTTTTTAAAAAGCACTTTTACCTCCTTAAAAGGTATTTATTCCTTAAATGGGGAAGAAGGACTAATAAGACTTATTTTGCCTACAAAATGAGCTCTCATTAGCAAAGCAGGACAAGAACCTGGGTATTCTGACTCCTAGCTTAGTGTCCCACTGTATGCTTTCTGTGGGATGGAAGCATATAGCACTCACCTAACAGGTTTCTGTAAAAAGGATTTTATGATGTCAGCTATGTTGACACCTGCCTGTAATCCTAGGGCTTGGGAGGCTAAAAGCAAATTATCTTGAGTTTATAGCCACACTGAGCTATATATATAGCCTGGGCTACATATACTTAGCAAGACCCTGTTCTCTTAAAATAAATAATATTAAAAAATTAAAACTAATGGGGCTGGAGAGATGGACCATAATTAAAAGTACTTTCTGTCCTTCCAGAAGACTGAAGTTTACTTCCTAGTACCCACATCAGGTGGTTCACAACCTCCTGTAACTCCACTCCAGGGATCTGATTCTTCTGCTCTCTGCAGACACCCACACCTGGTGTAAACATTCACATGGTCTTCCCCCTCCTCCTGGGGCCCTGATAGCTGCAAAGCAACAGAAGCATCTTAGCAGGAGGTAGCTTGTTGTCTCCCCAGAGCCACTGCCCCAAGAGTCTTGTACTGAGAAGAGCCACTGATGGCTTCACTTTTTCTCTCCCAGGATCTTGTTTCCTTAGGTTTGAGAAGGTGTTTTGTTTTGTCATGCCAGGATCTTGCTATATGTTCCTGGCTGGCCTTGAACTGGTAGAGTTGTATTTGCCTCTGCCTCCTCAGTGTTATTATAAACAAAATCTATACAAGTCAGAATCCTACTTTTCCTTAGGTGCTGTAATGGTCTGTTAGTATGTTTCTACTCAGACCTTGGGGTTGAAAAGAGTCTTTTATGTGTAATACTACTTGGTACACATTCTGTGGTTTTTCCAGGAGACAGAGCCTCGGATGTGGACATATGTTTATCCTGCCAAATACTCAGACATCAAGTCGGAGGATGATCGGTGGAAAGAGGAACGGGACCGAAAATTAAAGGAGGACAGGAGCCGGAGTAAGGACTCTGTTCCCAAGGAGGACGGGAAGGAAAGCACAAGTAGTGACTGCAAGCTACCCCCATCTGAGGAATCCCGCCTTGGGAGCAAGGAGTCCCGACCAAGTGTCCATGTGCCTGTGTCCTCGCCGCTCACCCAGCACCAGTCATACATCCCCTACATGCATGGCTACTCTTACAGCCAGTCATACGACCCCAACCACCCCAGCTACCGGGGGATGCCTGCTGTGATGATGCAGAACTACCCAGGTACAGTACCTGCTGGCTGTGCTGCTCGTGGGGAAGGGAGGTAAAGCAGTTTTTCAACCCAGAGATTTTTGCTTTGTGGCTTTGGCTCTAAGGTTCAGAGAGACTGACTTGGAGGACAGATTTCTTTATAAGATGTCCATGATGTGAAGTTACCACTCTAACCTTAAATGACCCTAATTACAATCAGAAAACCCACCTCTCCGTGCTTCATCTAGGCTGCTTCTACAGTCAGCTTTTCTTGATGATCAGTGGTAAAACTGCACCACAGCCATCTTCTCTCTGCTGGACTTTCTTTAGGCATGTCCTCTGATTTCTGCTGCATGCAAGGCACTGTGGGGAATACTAAAGAACTAGAGGAGATCAGTTCCCTCCATCAAGGGCTTCACAGTTTCATACAGCGGGAGCAGTACATGTCACAAATAAGATTCAAACCAGAACAACGCAGGCATTCAGCTTTGAGGTTGTGCTCAGCTGTGAGATCAGAAAGCTGTCGGGAATGCAGAGAACATTTTGAAGTCAGTTGGGGGGATGTCTAGTAGGTTCAGCTTGAGAAAAATTAGTTCTTTACACTGCTGACAATGAGTTCTCAGTGGGTCAAGGTTTAAATGTTTTTAACTTGTTAGGAAAAAAATGTTCATATTCCATTCTACACACTAATTTCTGTTGCCTGAAGAGCTATGTGGGATCCAGAACTTCCAGAGTTTTTTTGGTTTTTTTTTTTTTTTTTTTTTGGTTTTTTGGTTTTTTTGGTTTTTCAAGACAGGGTTTCTCTGTATAGCCTTGGCTGTCCTGGGACTCATTCTGTAGACCAGGCTGGCCTCGAACTCAGAAATCTGCCTGCCTCTGCCTCCCAAGTGCTGGGATTAAAGGCGTGCGCCACCACTGCCCAAACTTCCAATTTTGTTGGTTGGTTGGTTTGAGGGTTGAGAGAGGGTTAGTTATTTTTGTTTTCTTAAGACAGGATTTCACTTTGTAACCCTGGCTGACCTGGGAACTTGCTGTGTAGAACAAGCTGGGCTCTTAACTTGTAGAGATCTACCTGCCTCTCTCCTGAGTGCTGGGATTAAAAACATACACCACTATGCCTGGCCATGAGATGGCCGTTCACCACACACTTAGTGTTCACTGATCCAATCAAGGTAAATGCTATTCCCCACGTTCTTCTCTAATAGCACTTCATGAAATATGTAATAGGCTTTCATGAATTGTAACCACTCCACGGTGCGGCAGTACACTAGAGCTCATGCCTCTGTCTGTGTTTGGGCATCTGTTATCTAACCTACCCTGCCTTGCCTAGCCCTGCCGTCCTCAGCTTCTGGTAATCCCTATTTTCCATTTAGATCAGCCTGAGCATTCACTCCTTACAGCTCCCAGCCTCCTAGACCTAGTCTTGACATTCTGCTGGCATTATTATAGGATAAATTCTAAATACAAGTAAGCTTTGCAAACAGAAAAGGAGGTTATCTCATCCTCACGGTGTGCCTTACCATCTATATACAAGTTCCATCGGTTGAGGCTTTCTCTGGTCCATGCACTGTCTTGAAGGATTTATGCATTTTTCCTGTTGTTCTGTTGTCATTGTTGAGACTGGGGCTTATTATGTAGCCTTTGTTTGTTAGCCTGTAATTAACCAGCTTTCCTCCTTTTTCCTGCCTCTGTTCCCAAGTGCTAGAATCATAAGCCTATGCCACCACACCCAGCTAGTGTTTCTATGCATTTGCCTGTGTGTGTAGGTCAGAGGTCAATGTCACTTGCCTTCTTCGCTGAATTATTTTTTTCAAACAGGGTCTCTCACTGAACCTTGAACTCAATTATTCTAGACTGACTTACCAGTGAGCCCCAGGGGTTCTCTGGTCTGTACTTTCAGTTCTAGAATTATGGGTACTTGCACCTGGCCTTTTATGTAGGTCTTGGTGATCTGAACTCTGGTCCTCATGCTTGTATGGCAAGCATGATTGTGTTTTGTTTGTGTGAACATTTACCTGAATGTACATATGTGCACTACATGCATGTTTGATACCCAAGGAAGCCAGAAAAAGGTGTTAGATACCATGAAGCTAGCCACCATATAGGTGCTAGAAATGAAATCTGGGTCCTTTGAAATCAAAGCAAGTATTCTTAATCACTGATCTCCAGCCCAGATTCAGGTTTCAGACAAAGTCTGGCCATCTAGCCTAGGCTGACCTTGATCTCATCTTCCTGCTTTAGCTAAAACTACAGGTGTGTGTACACCTAGCTTCATATTGCTTGTTTTTGAAAAGACTTTGCTGGAACTGGATTCTGTAAATTCTGTACTAGAATTTACTGTGTTCAGGCTACCTTCCTTGAAACAATCCTCTTAGACTGTTGTCTCCCAAATCCTGGATTACAGCATTATGTACGCTCCTGTTCTTTTTGTATTAGTATCTTTTGCTTATTTTTTAGATTTATTTATAAATGTGTGTGAGAGGGAGAGGTAGAAGCATGCATGTAATCACGGTGTTTACCGAGAACACCCGCTGCCCTGGGGCTGGACTTACAGACGCCTGATGTGTGTGCTGAGAACTGAGCCTAGGTTCTCTGGAAGAGCAATACATGCCTTTAAGAGATACTGAGCCATCTCTCCAGGACCACCACCCTTTTCTGAAACAGTCCTGGCTGACCTAAGTTCCAAGTCATGACTTGAGTTCCATCATGTAGACCAGGCTGCCTGCCTCTGCCTCTCCTGTACTGGAATTAAAGGCATGCACTCCCACACCTGGCCTACCACCTCCTCCCCTCGATAGCCTGGAATAGATCAGACTGGCTTCAACTTCACATAGGTCTACCTGCTTCTGGCCTGAGTTCTGGGATCAAACTTAGGTCATCAAGCCTAGCAGCAAGTGCTTTTCCCACTGAGCCATCTCAACAGTCCTTGTTTTGTTTGGGGAACAGGATTTCATGTAGACTAGGCTGACATGAAGCTCAGAATTCTGTCCCAACCACCACAGTGTTGGGATTATGGGTATGCCATCATGCCTGGCTGATATCTTCATTTTGAGGATAAATGAAACTCAAAAGGGCTGTCACTTCATTTACAGTTATGCAGCCCAAGGCTGTCTTGACTTTAAATCCTTGGATCTTTCCATTTTATCATAAGACTCTGAGATAACACATTTATTTATGAAAAGTCAGCTTTGAGAAACCAAGTGCTATGTGCTATCCCTTCACCTGCTCTATCGAGCTTGTTAAAAGAGGAGGAAGCCAAGAGCTCTGGTAGAAAGTATCTTGGACTGTGCCTAGGAGAGCCGATGCCACCTGACCATTCACTAGAGCAGTTTCTTCTGCCTTCGTTTCTTTGACTGTATGATTTCTCCTTTCCTAGGTTCCTATTTGCCTTCCAGCTATTCTTTCTCCCCGTATGGCAGCAAGGTCTCAGGTGGTGAGGATGCTGACAAGGCGCGTGCCAGCCCCAGTGTGAGCTGTAAAGCCAGCTCAGAGGCCAAAGCCCTGGACATCTTGCAACAACATGCCAGTCACTACAAGAGCAAGTCTCCCACGGTAAGTATAGTACAGCCCAGATCCTTGTCCAAAGGTCAAGGAGTAGAATCCACAGCATGGGAGGAGTGGGCAAGTTCAGGTCCTGAGTCATAATATAGGACACTGGTTAGAGCACTAGTGTGTATATATCTCATTATAGTACCTTGATATGTCTCCTTTCCTTTCCAGATAAGTGATAAAAATTCTCAGGAGAGAGATCGGGGAGGCTGTGGGGTGGTTGGGGGTGGTGGCAGCTGTGGCAGTGTTGGGGGAGCAGGAGGTGCTGACAGGAGTGCCGACCGGCCCCGCACATCCCCTTCCCAGCGCCTGATGTCCACACACCACCACCACCACCACTTGGGCTATTCCTTGCTCCCAGCACAGTACAACCTACCCTATGCCGCAGGTAAGGCTCTTGTCCTCTAGCTTTGTTTCCATTTCAGTAGTAGTGCCTGTGACAAGGCCCTTCCCTCAAAGAATCTTTTTCACCCCCCAGATTTCTAATTTGAGATGATTCTCACCACTTAGGAGGTTGAAGTAGTAATAAAAAAATAAATTCAAGCTGGGTGGTAAATTCCCAGCACTTGGGAGGCAGAGGCAGGTGGATTTCTGAGTTCCAGGCCAGCCTGGTCCACAGAGTGAGTTCCAGAACAGCCAGGCCTACACAGAGAAACCCTGTCTTGAAAAACCAAAAAAAAAAAAAAAAAAATAAGTAAATAAATTCAAGGCGGAATGGGAAGAAGACTCAGTAAAGCACTTGCCTTATAAAGCAGAGGACCTTAATTCAGTCCTCAAAGTCCATGTAACCAGACAGATGTGGTGGTGTGTGCTTGTAACTACAGTGATCAGGTGGGAGGGAAACAGCAGGTCCTTGGAGCTCACTGGCAGCCAGCCTAGCCTGCTTGGCAAAGTTCCAAGCCAGTGAAAGGCCTTGTCTCAAACAAAAGACAGAATGACACTCAGTTATCCTATGCCCTCCACACATATGCACACACACACACACACACACACACACACACAGAGAGAGAGAGAGAGAGAGAGAGAGAGAGAGAGAGAGAGAGAGAGAGAGAGAGAGAGACTCTGTCTTAGACACTCTGCTGAGTCCTAAAGTACTTTGCCTTTAGACTGGGACTTATTTCCTCCCTAGAGCTTGGGAGCTCTTATTATTCATCAGAGTAAGGAACCACTAGAGAAAAACAAGCAGCTGAGTATTGATCTGGCCAAGTATCAGGGTTTTTCTGACAGCACCCCAAAAATCCAATGGCACTAGCTAGGGAAATTTAAGGGGAAGTGTAACCTCCTCCATTAGCCAACTCATAGTGAGCCAACTTGTGAAGGGTGATTTCCTGAGTGCTATAGTAATATGTTCTCTGCTTGCCCAGGGCTTTCTTCTACAGCCATTGTTGCCAGCCAGCAAGGCTCAACTCCCTCACTCTACCCACCCCCCCGGAGGTGAGAATGGTAAGTAGATTTTGTTAATTTGCAGTAACAGATTAACAGGGGTAGCTGCTCCTTGGATCCACAGAATCCCTGCAAGTGAGGGTTAACTCTGGGATGTCAGTGATCTGGAAAAGGGAGACAGTTGGCCAGGCCTGTAACACCAGCCTCCTGTGAAGCTGTGTGCATCTGAAGGCCTGTGGAGGACCAGCACCAGATGGTGCTGCAGTTATGTTTTGTTTGTTTGTTTTTAACTTTGTTTTGAAGGATAGTGCTTGTGAGCAGAGCTCAAAGAACAATTTACAGGGAATTCCCTCTTCTAACTATGGATGATGGAATTCATCTCATGCTTGGCAGCAAGCACCCTAACTCACCAAACCATCTTGCCAGCCCTAGTTCATTTTCTTAGAGCGCCATCTTGTGGTTGTGATACCAGCAGATCACAATTAGCTGTTTACCTGTGTTTCTTTCGCAGAACACCAAGTGCCCAGATGAAGTCAGCTTCATGGGCCAGACTGGCTCATTCGAGGTGATGCTGGAGGTGCCATTTTACCATCAGTTACGGTGTTGATCATCCTGTTTGCCATTCCTACCGTGACTGAAGGCAGACCTTGGCTGTCTCACCTTCACTAGACCCTCCAACCCCCTGACCCTCCCTCTTCCTCAGGAGCTGGAGAACTGGTACTTTGCAAAAATATTTATTCTCTCAGCCACAGTTTTGTTGTGGCATCTATTGAGATGAAGGCATAGGAGCAACTGAGAGAACACAGCCTCATCCCAGAGAAATTACTGCTCTGTTCCCTTAGCCTCTGGTCTACTGTCTGAGCAGCACCACACATACCTGGGAGGGACCCCAAGCACGGGATAAAGTCTGAAGACAGCACAGCAACCATACCCCTCACTGTCATTACCACCATAAACCAGATTCCACATCTCCTCAGTGGTTTGGGCCTGGGAACTGGCAGCATGTGGAGAAATTAGAATCTCAGGAAAGAAGTAGGGAGCTGTTTCCTCTGTAACTGTGAAGACAAGGTCTTCAAGTGTGGAGACATCCCCCTCTGATGTGAGCACAGATAAATGCTCAGAGCCTAACCTGTAAAGGGGAGAGTAAGGCACTTGGCCCACCAGGGTCTTGTGCTCCTGTTAGGTGGAAGAAGACAGGGGTTCGAGCACCAGCACAGGGCTCCCTGGGGATGCGGGAAGGAGCCTGTGGAATTGAGTCTGCTTCCTCACCAGAATTCCTGCTGCTTTTCATCTCCCAACTCCTTGCCCTTTCTCGTTCTTTTTTAACCCCTTGGTGCCTTTCCCAGGGGCGACTCCCCATACTGACCTCACCTCTTCTACTGCTTGGCTCCTACAACTCAGGCAGAATAGACTTCCTCCCAGCATGGGCAACCTTGGAGTCTGCCACATCACTTTAGAGCAGCAACCAGAAGGCAGGCTATTCTTGGAGACATTCAGTTATCTGGATATCCTTCTCATTTAGGGTCACAAATGTATACATCCCAGTTCCTCTGTCTTCAGGTACATGATTTTATATAGTTCATTCTGTAACTCCTTAGTGCCAATATAAGGAGTGTCTTTGTAACACACGTTTTTTGTTTTAGGGGCCACTGCCCAAGGGAGGTGATTTGCTCCTTAGACCCTAAAACAGCATATCTAAGCATTATATGCCCAAGTCGGAGTGGACTCAGTGGATAAGGCTTTGAGGTGGCAGGCATTTCTCTGTTCTGAGCTACAAAGCCGTGCTAAGGGAAAGTGATGGCCTAGCTTTGTTGGAGTCACTTCTTCCCAACATGTGGGATGTTTTTAGTTCTCTGCTATTGCAGGGTATCATCCCTTTGTAACCCTTTCCTCCTGTCTTTGCCCTTTGGACTGCAAGAGAGAGAGAAAGATACACAGATACCAGCTTAGGCGAATGGGGAGCTTGTAACAAGCATGTCAAAAGTGACAGTTTGAGAGCAGGAAGGTAGATGGCTCTAACTTCTTTGGGAAGGTGGGGTGGTGGGAGACATTAAGCACAAAGCCCAAGGGAAGCTAGCTCCCAAGAACTCCTGAACCCTCCCTGTATATAATCAGGCTTTGGTAGTTAGCACCTCTGACCTCCAAACCTTTCCTGATTCCAAGTCCTTGTTTTTGAGTTGGGTTCTGGGCACTTGGAAAAATCCTTTTGTTTAATCCTGTTTGCAGGACTCCAAATAGCCTCGCCACCATTGTTCCCTCTGCCACGTGCTGCCCCAGTAAGCAGTGGTCTGGGCAGTGACCCCCTCTTATTCATGGGGGTAGATGTTGGGGAACACATCTTTCTTAACTCATTTCCCTTACTAAGAAAGTGACTGTCAGCCTAATTATGCTTCCCCCCACAAGACTCAAGTGAGTAGAGCCATGCTCCTATCTGTTTCTGTTTTTTAAATATTGTGTGTTTTGTATGTATCTGTGGCACTGGCTTGCAGTGTGCTTTGTACATATTGTAAAAAAAAAACAAAAACAAAAAGAAAACATTGGAGCAATTTTGTTTTTCATTGGGTAGGCATGGCCCACATTCCTGCCCTTTCCACTTCATTTTGTAACAGAGGTGTGTCTGTATTTGCAAGACAGCCTTAGATCCTGCAGAAAGAACAGCTTTCTCTCTCTCCCCTCTCCCCTTCCCTCCCTCCATTTGTCTGTCTCTCTCCCCTCTTCTCCTTAGAAAAAGTCAGCTCTTTGTTCCCTCTACCCAAGTGCCCCTTGAAGAACAGGTGCTGCTCTGAAACAAGATTAGCAGTAGAAAAATGAACGTATGTTCTCAGCTAGATCTTCCTGGTCCCTAGTCTTAGTCCAGTCTTCCCACTCTGAAGTCGTATTTACACAGCTGCAGCTGTGGAAATTCCTGACTAGTGCTTTGAGATTAGCTGTCCACCTCCACTCCACAATAGGGAACTACCTGTGGTACCTAGAAAGACAAGATCTGGTGCAGACCACTAAGCCTCTCTCTCACCAAGCCACCCTGCCTATGCTCTTGCTTTAATGATCTCAAGGGACCCATGTGGAAGAGAAGTAGGAAGTAGGGGCCTCACCCTGAGGAAGGGCAGCTGCCGCTTGCCAGCTGCTGCTTAGGATTCACATCTACTTCATTTCTCTGTCTTATACTTGTACATGTAGTCTCCACTTAGCCTACACTCTCCACACATCTTAAGGTCAAAGAAACACAAAAGGGTAAGAGGGTACCCTCTGAAATGATCATTTTATGCACCTCCTCTCCAGGCTCCAGGGTGGGGTGGGGGGACTTAGTTAAGACTGCAGAAGGGCTAGAGAATTGGATATAGGTTTGAGGCCTCATCACCTACCCCATATACCTGTCTGTGTACTCTGATGCCCCCCAAGATTCAGCTGGGCAGCTAGCTGGCCCATAATTCTGGGCCTTTGTCATTTATTACTAGGGCATCCCAGGAAACTTTCCAGTGATTCCCTGCCATGGGCCCCTCCCAGGCCTTGTCCCCAGCCCCTCCTGCCCCAGCCCACCCGCTTGCCTTGGTGCTCAGCCCTCCCGTTGGGAGTAGGTTGGGGCAAGCTGGAGGCCCGGGCTGGAGGGACAGTGTTGCTGTTCATAGCTTTTGTTTCATTGGTGTTGCTCTGTTGAATTTAATTTCAGTCTTCCTGATTCTTCCCTTCTGTAAAGTGTACATTTCCAAGTTCCTTGTTTTTTATATATATATATATATATATATAAATATATATATATACAAACTGTACTCTTTTTGCCTTTGTACATTCAGGCAAGAAGAGAAAATAAATCTTTTTAAGAGACAATCACAAATCTGTGAGGGCTGCTGGTTATTTCTCCTAGAGTTTGCTGCTGAGCTGCTGCCTTTCCCCTAGCTGTTCTGTTCCCCCTCAGCTTCCCTGTCTTTTCTCTAGCCCTGCTCCATATGCATCCTCAGCTTCACCTTTCCTGGCTGACAGCAAGCTGTTGAACCCAGTGTGCCAACTCCCTGCCCTGTAGCTTCTTCCTGCCCAGCATTGTTTTCCAGCTTGGCCACTGGCTGATCCTGTATCCTGACCTCTTTTTTTTAACCCTTAGATCTCATTCACCAAAGTGGCTTTGGACCCCTGGGTGCTCTGGGACCTGCCTCCCAGAGGCCCTTGGCTTTGGACATTCATTCATCTATGAAACTATGCACCTGGGAGCTCTCTGCCTGAGATTTTGCACTACTTAAACCTGCCTGGGCATTAGAATGAAAGGTTTTTAGGAACAAGTGGGAAATTACCTGCCCCGGCCCGGCCCCTCCCCCACCCCTTGCCCAGCACTCCACCCCACACTACCCATACCCATCCTAGCCTCAGAAGTCTGCTGGTCCCAGGATTACTCCAGGACTCCTGTGGTTACCCTATGATATCAAGGGCTAAGGATCTATTGGTAAGAGCTTTTGAGACTCAAATAGTGATACTGTCTGAAACAGCCCAGCCAAACCATGTTCAGCCTTTCTTCTTCTCTTACCTTCTCTTCCCCCTTTGTTTCTACTTCCTTTTCTTAATTGGCTTTGGAATTGAAGTATATTTTTAAATTATTTGTTGTATTTATTGAATAAAGTTTTTAATGTCCCTGTTCTTACATTTAGACTAAAGTTTGCCTTTCACATATTTCCCCTATCCCTCTCTTCACCACCCCCAAATTTTCTACTTTCTAAGTTACTTTTTTTTTTTTTTTGAAAATGAAGGTGCTGCTGCCTGCTTACCATAATCATGTTGTCAGTGGTGGGCTTCAACAGCTCTCTTTTTTATTTTTTTGACAGGGAACTCTTTGGGTAGGTATATGGCACCCCATTTCACTGGTTGTAAACAGGAAGCATCCACATACAGCAGAAGAAATACAGTGTGCTCCCTCTGCTTTATGAACTTTGTCTGACAGTAAAGGACTGTTTACCCCTATTTATCTGTGAATACCTCAGGTTTTACGTTTGACTCTTGACTTTTAGGCCTCCTCTAGGAATCAACTGTTTGATGGAGGGTATTTTCAAGTGAATCACTTTGAAGGAATACCATGTGCAGGTAGAACCTATGTTTAGTGACTTGGCTAAATACAGTATAAGTAAGCTCCATGAAAAACAAGCTGGAAATTGGGGAAAGCCTATAAAGAAACTAAAGGTTGACTATAAGGCAATTGCAAATATATAGGTAGAACAACATTGCCTTGAGGGGAAGAGTTGTCTGTGAGAAATCTTGAGAAGTGAGTCAGTGGGAGTGCTTAGCTCCCTCTCTAGGACCACTGAGATGGTTGCTTCCTCATGCTGGTGATACAAAGGGACTAGAAGACATGCTGTAGAACACTGTACTCCAAGAAGACAAAACTAAAATGGAACAGAATGTGCTGCTTAGAGCCTTAGAGCCACCACGCATGATGGCACTCTAGAGGCTAAGACAGGAAGACTGACACAAGTTAAGGCCAGAGCTGTAGTAAGCAATCTTGCATCAAAAAGGAAAAAGACTTCAGGGATAAAGTTAGGCAGTACCATAAAAAGAAAAGGTTTAAGCCCCAGCCCTGTGTGTAACAACTGGAATTCTGAGTTAGTCAATACAACACAGGAAAGTATTACGTATACACCTCTCTCCATGGGCACTAGTGTGTCCCACTCCTAGCAACTCTCAATTTCACAGTATAACATGGCCCCAGAGACTAGCAGCCTTGTCCCTGGGAAGTATGTATCACTCTTGTATTATGTTAAGCTCTGGTCATGATAGCAAAGTTGATCCTGGTACAGGAATAAAAAACAGACCAACCACAACTTTAAATCAGTTTATTGACACAGTAACACAACACACTTGCCTCCCTGACACCCCCACACCCAATGTAGATCTCTCTCCCTTTTCTCTTTAGAACAAGCTGTTTGGTGAAAGCAGTAAAAGGCAGGCCATTTCTGCAGTCCAGCCCTACCCCTCGGCCCTGCAGCGCAGGCACTGTTCTGAACCTGTTAAGGAGGCAGTCAGTACTATGCTTGGCCAGCCAGAGGCATCCAGTCACTAAGAACAGGTTCCCCCACAAACCCCAGGCCCTGAGTTTGGTATTCTTCCTCTCTGCTCTTGCAAGGAAAGAGATCTTGGGGCCTAGGCCACAGAGGCAAGAACTCTGGTAGTAACAAGATGTAGTTTGGCTAGTTTGTTAAGGCCCAGGCACCCCCAAAAAAAGCCCTGGTGTGGGGGAGTGAGTTTCAATGCCCCTATTTAAAATGCACTGATAACATTAAACAGATTAAGCCAGCTTAACCAAATGCCAGAATAACACTAAGCTGTAAAGAAAGCAAGGTCAGACCTGCTTACACCAGGCCAGACACAAAATGCCGAAGCTCAAGGTGGAGTGTCGAAAACAACCCAAGGACACTGCCCAGGAGCTAAAAAGCCTATACTCAGGAGCCCCTGGATGACAAGAAGCAAAGAAAGAAAATACCTAAGTCTTAAAAACCAAAAGAAGAAAGCCCAACTCCAAGGAGATCTGAGCCTGACAGTCCTGCCCACCAGTCCTCCAGGTCTTGTCCTGGACCAGGCAGTCCCGCCCCTCCAGGCAATGTCCTCCCCTAGGGTAGATGGAGCACATCACAGCGCAATTTAAAAAGCTTCTAATGCCAGTTCATAAACATCTTCATTTACTATTGGTGATTACATGTGAATAATATGCTTATACTGTTCTTTATGGAAAACAATTTCAATGAGTCAACTCCGAGAACACAATGGGCAACCCTCAACCTGAGCCCTTCAATGTCCTTCCCTAGACAGCCAGAAACCCTCTCCTCTGTCCCAAAGCTGCCTAACTTCCCCTCTTCCCCCACTGTGGCTCTTGGGCAAAGCATCCTCTGTGACCATTAGTCCTCGTCAGACAAGTTCTGGTCCAGGGGGTAAACCATAAACATCACATCTGGCCGAGAGGGGACACAGGGATGACCTGGACGCACAATCTCAAAGCCCAAGAAGCTGAACGTCTTCAGGAGTGGAGCTGCAAAAAATGAAGCATAGAAGAGACTCTGATGAGGCTCAAATCCAGGGAAAACAGCAAAGATCAATCAAACAAATACTAGGTCCTCAGGCACTTGCCCTTAGCCATGACTCTCCAGCTTGGTCAGTATTACTTTAAGGCAAGGCAAATGTACTGATGTACAGCCCTCTGCATAGTGTCAGACTCTTCTGACTGCTCACCTCTGTCTTCCCGGCCCTTCCTGAAGCAGATGAAGACGTAGTTCACTTTCATCTTCTCCTCAGCAAACTCTAGCAGTGCTAATAATCTGCAGAGACAGCACTGCTCAGGTCCACTACCACCTCAGACTTCCTTCCCACCCCACCCTTAAAAGGACCGTCTGAAACTAAAGCCAGCAAAATTAATATAGAATCTCCAAAGAAAGTTTCCCATATGAAGACCCCAATCTAGAGCCCTGCATGAAGAGAAAAATAAGTCACAGACCCTGGGGGCAGGGGGACTTCTTTCTTCCTATAACTTGAGTTCTTCATCTGATAATAATACTAACTTAAAGTAATGCAAATCACAAGGCAATGTGGGGCCTTCAATAGAGCCCAGTTTCCTCAAAAAAATGAGGCCAGTTTTGGTGGCTCACACCTTTAATCTCAGCACTCTGGAGACAGAGGCAGTGGATCTCTGACTTCAAGGCTAGTCTGGTCTACATAGTTCCAAGACAATCAGGGCGACACAGTGAAAGCCTGTCTTAAAAGAAAAATAGAAACTGGGGTCAGTCAAGAGAATGTCCTGGGACTCCTTTTTACACATCAGTTACTTCGAGAACAGTGCCCAATCCAATAAAATTCCACCATTCTATCTGTATTCCCGGGTCTTTGGAATTGCACCTTTCTTTGTATGGAGGCTCAAGGGGAACTTGACATCTTCTGGGAATCTGAAAAACTGGTGGGTGACTGGCTAATATGCTAACAATTTGCTTTACTTATAAAGCTAGAGCAGGCCTGATTTCCTAGCTAAAAATAACTTAAAACATTATCTATTAGCTCTCAGGGAGAAGGTATAGACTCCCCTATAAAGCTGCTATCCCCAACAGACATTCTCTTCATTGGTTCCTTACCCTTCTTTGCTCCCATCAGCTAATAATCCATCTGGGATTTCTACAAACAGGCTCTGGCTGGACAGGACTGCATCCCAGGAAGAGACCTTCACCTCGGTGACTTCATACTGGAAGTGGACGATGTGAGGTTTTCCATCATTCACAGGGAGGTCCTGGGTTACAGTGAGCTTCTCGTCCTGGAAGGGAAAGTGAGGGCAGAGGACAGGGTCTCTACTACTGCCCACATCCTATGCTCCCTAAACCAAGGGTTCTGCATCCCTTGGGCCATTTTCAGGGTAGCATGGATCAGGGTCATTTCAGAAATACAGCCCTCTAGGTCAGCTAACTACAGCCATTTCTAAAAACAGCTGCTGTTGATAAAGGCCAGAATAAGATGGGAAAGGAAATCTTTGCTAAGAACAGACCAAGTGCTGAGTACTATGCAAAGTAATATTCATGTACTAGTATCTCCACCTTAAATATGAGCTAACAAAGCAAGAGCAATTTAGCAACTGGCCCAAGGTTTCTACAGTAATGAATGCAAAGTTGAAATTAAAACCTGACAGTTTGTCAGAGCTGTACCTTCTCTAAGAGAAAAATAATAAAAACAGGAAGTTCTAACATGGCTACACTGGAGACTGGAGCAGGAGGATTATGAGTTAAAGGCCAGCCTGGACTAATAAGGCCTTTGTTGTTACTTTGCTTTTGAGATAGTATCTCACTATATACCCCTAGCTGGCCTGGAAGTCCTAGAGATCCACCTGCCTTTGCTCCTGTGACCTCAGCCTGATGCACTGCTAACTTTCTATTCCTAACCTAAGAAAGAAGCTGAACTGGGTCCTGGGTCTCAGTCACCATTAGATTAAAAGGCAACAAACAGTACTAATAATTCTCCCTCTAGAATTCCAATAAGGCATACACAGCTTCAATTTTAAAAAGTTACCAATTCCCATTTTCCCTCAGCCACCCTACTACTTCTGCCTAAGAGAACACTAAGGAAAAATTAAGCATTTACGCATCTGCTCTGTGGGATCTAGGAGACTCCACCGAAGTGTCTATACCAAAATCCTCCTTACCTTATATATTAGAGCTGAGAGAGAAGGATCCCTGCCGCCCCCTCGCCCACCGGGGATCTTCGACAGTGGGTGAGGGGCATCAGGAGCACCACAGAGGCCCTGGAACAATGTGCCTGCAGCACTGGAGCTGGGGACAGTTACTCAAAGGCAAAATACTACTGCAAAAAAGACAAAGTCAGACAGTAAACACCAAGACATTTAGCCCATATCCCTCCAGCCCCACCCCGCCCTCCCTGTGCATACACAAGTGTTCTAAGGCTCCCCACTGCTCAACTTCTTTCTTCTTAAATGTCTACAAATGTTACTTTAATCAAGAAGCATACAGTCCCAGAAGTCCAAGGGAGTCCTGCTGGATGTATCTGACCAGAGCATCACCTATCAAACATCAATAAGCTCTTGACATGGGATTTAGCTTGGCTGCTAAGTCTCCAGCATCATGTCCCCTAACCAGTCTCTTAGCCAACAATACAGCACTATCAGTAAGCTTAGAATGAAGTGTCAACATGGGCTGAGAAACTACCAAAGCTACTCACTTTTCCATCCTACATCTCAGCAAAGGAACTGCAATGAGAGAGGTGGGGAGAGAGAGAGAGGGACACAGAGATGGGGGGGGACACTACTCTAGGCTTATGAACAAAGCCTGAGAACATAGGTAATACTGACACTGTCAAAACAGACACAGGCACAAGAAAAGTATGTGCTTGATCTGAATAAAATAAGGAGACCCAGGGCTGGAGAGATGGCTAAAAACACGGACTGCTCTTCCAAAGGTCCTGAGTTCAAATCCCAGCAACCACATAGTAGCTCACAACCATCTGTAATGGGATCTGATGCCCTCTTCTGGAGTATCTGAAGACAGCTACAGTGTACTTACATATAATAATAAATCTTAAAATAAATAAATCTTTAAAAATATATATATATAAGGAGACCCCAGCTTACAAATGTTTAAAGGCTCTAGAGAATCTGTTGCCACCACCTGTGTCTGCCATTTTTTTTTTCAAGACAGGGTTTCTCTGTGTAGCCCTGGCTGTCCTGGAACTCAATCTGTAGACCAGGCTGGCTTGAACTAGAAAGCATGCCTGCCTCTGCTTTCTGAGTGTTGGAATTAAAAGTGTTCACCATTACTGCCTAGCTAAAGGCCATGCTAATTTTCAGGAAAACACAAAACTACTGCCATCTTTGTTCTGGCTTACTGACAGGGAAAGAGGAAACCGTTGATGTGTGTCATGACTCAGCAACAGACCTGTCCCATAGCTATAGCATGCTGCCACAGGGGAACTGGAATGCTACAGCCAGCTCCTACACAACTGTTAACAGTGTTGGGCTGACAACCTGAACCAGCCAAGTGTATGTAGTATATCTACACTACAGAAATCAACATTTGCTGGAAATTGGGGCTTTTTTCCTCACTAAAATGGTGCATGGTTTGCTGGTGTAACGTTCTTTTAACTGAAAAGCAACAAAACTGAACATACCTAAGCACCAACTGGCTTGCATCAACGTTCTAGCTGAGACAAGGAATGCATGCCTACCCTGGCTCAGTTCTCAAGGTATCTATCTTCTCAGCGGATTCCAACTGGGGTTCTAAAAACATACTAGAATGTTTGAGAAACTGAGCTCCAGGGGTGGTATCCACATCTGCAGCTGATTACATATACCCACCTCTTGCCTTCTGGAAATCCTCAGGGAATACTTCTCAACTCTTAGCTTTAGCAACAGCTACTGGACAAGGACAGGCTATTTTCTACTTTAGAAAAAGTTAATGTGATTTCCCCTTCTAAAATAATAAGGAACAGAATAACAATGTCCAAGCAAACAAAAATAATTTTTTTCAGGGTTAGGGTTAGGGTCAGGAGTTCCCCCAGATCCCATCTGAGAGGCTCCCCTTCCTAACCCTTTCTTGAAGTTCTGTAGGGGACCAGAAAGGCTGGGCTGGTGGGGAAACTAGCTGACTGGCTGGCTAGCGTACTCTGGCAGAACTATCCCAAGGACTGGGCAAGTCCTGTCTGTGACAGTAAGAAGACATCTTGCATACAAGAACTGCTTGGTTTACAAAACAACTAGATCACCAAGGCCCTTGCAATTCTAGAATTCTGCTGCCAGACTTCTACTGAGTTAACTGGACATAAACCTTACATTCCAACTAGCATCCAGATTCTTAACTAACTCAGAAATAGCAGAAGCAAGAGGCCACCCCTAGAAAGGATCACAGTTCAGTGATGGAGGGGCAGGGACACACAATCCTCTTTGTTTTCCTAGAAATAATCCCTGGGGCCTGCCTTTTTTCTACACTAATCTGTAAACTTGTGATATTTCTGGTTTCTTTATCTGCAAATATATGCAACAAGTCCACATCTTGATAACAGATCACCACACACAGAGGATCATCACATACAAGCTCTGCTGTTCTCTCTAAAAACCCTGTAGAAGGTGGCATGTGTCCAGGACCAGTTCCCTAAGAGAAACAACTGAGTAGACATGAGATTACTAAAAAGTATCTTCACTGCCCATTATAATACATTGATTAGTTACCTGACATGAATGGCAGATTACAATACTCAAAGTATCTGACTATCATTTCTGAATGGATGAAAGATGGACATAGCAATTATGGAACATGAAAATGCCAGGTAACAACCTTCTCTTCTGATAGTGTTCAAATGATATATCAAAATCAGCTGCCAGTCACATGATGAATGAAATTTAAAAGAATTTGAAAGAGTCAAGAGAATTGTCCCTTCTTCCCCCCACACTACCTCAAACCCCCACCTTCCCACACCCCCACCCAGGTTTTTCTGTGTAGCCCTGGCTATCTTGGAACTCGGATCTATAGGCCAGGCTGGCCTTGAACTCAAGAGATCACCTGTCCCTGCCGCCTGGGTACTGGGACTGAATGTGTGTACCATTGCTGCCTGGCTTGAGAATGTGGCTTCTTAAAGACAAGTCTCTTAACACAAGATAGTAAAAGTTTCATATTCAATTTAGTTTTCTTTCAGCTTTTGCCAATCCTTCCAGATTCTAGTCACTCCTTCCACCAGGGGGCAGAAATGACTTGATCCCTTACACCAAAAAGATGATGTAAAATTTACTCTACCAGGACAAGGAAGAGAAGGCTCAACAGGTAAAGACCTGCCTCCAAGCCTGATGACCAAGTTAAATCCCTTGATCCCACATGGAAAATAACTAGCCTTTGGCCTCCATACTATACACATACACAATAAATGAATGTAGCTTAAACATTTTTTTTTTTAAGTTTAAGGCCAGAGGCTCAAAAAAGATAGGTTAAGAGAAGTCAACTGTATTATACTGTACCCAGACATCTAGCTCATCCAGCCTTGCTTTTGAGAAGAACAAATAGACCATACTAGAAATGAAGGTGTCTGGTGTCCACATCCAAGGCAGCCCAAGACGCTGGAGCTTAGAGCTGATGTTAAAGCTTCTTATTTCCTCAGCTGTTAAAGGACCTACTGCTGGAAACATACCTCAGATCACCTATATACAGTTCACTTACTGCTGATAATTCACAGCATTGGTGAGGACTGGGATACAGCAGAGTGGGAGTGTCTGCCTAGTATAGACAGGGCCCTGGGTTCGATTCTCCAACAATCAATGTGTCTGTGAATCTACTATCTGAAATGTTCCTAGCAAGTTACAATTTCATATGACTATCAAAAAACATGATGCTAAGTCAAATTTTTATCATTGAAATCATGTTTTTAGATCTTGATGGCATTTACTAATTAAAAAAATTAACCTTTTTTTCTTGCCTTAAACTCACAATATACATGATGAGCTTGAACTTCTGATCCTCCTGCTTGTCTCTACCTCCCAAGTACTGGGATTAAGGTGTGCACCTCCACACCAAAGCTATCAAATATCTTAACAAAGGACTTCCAGGGCTGGAGATATAGCTCAGTGGTACACCATTTGCCTAGAATATAAATGCCATGTGTCTTAGTGAGCCCCAGTACCACAAGGAAAAGGAAAAACTCAGCAAATGCTCATTTGTAGTCCCAGCTGTCTGGAAGCTGAAACAGGAGACTGCTCTGAGTTCAATGCTGGTCTGAGTTCAAAGCTATATAGTGATTTAAGGGTCTCAAAACAGTCCAAAAAAACTTCCAGCTGACTTTGTCATCCCCCCCCCTTTTTTTTTAATTTTACTTTGCTCAAACACAACCTAATCTAACAAATACTTAGAATTCAAATTTTCTGATACTTTAGTTTTTCACTCCAACACAGTGGCCTCAACCCATTCAGGTCTGCTCCCTTTCATTCCCACTGCCTGTCAGAGAGGATCATTAGCTGGCCTTGGTAGTATCAAATGAAAGCCACAAAATAACACTCCCGGTATTCTACATTCATTCCCTCCACTTCTGACCCATTCGTGTCTCAGATCCTGCTTCACACAATACCCAAGGCAGCCTCAATTCCCTCACATGGGTTGCTTGTACTCAAGGGCTAGGAATATCTCTGATGAGTAATCCTTACATAAAGCAAGACTAACCCAGAACTACAAGAACTCAGCAATAAGGATGCAAGAAGAAAGGTGGGGAGTGTAAGCCACAGAGGATGATTTCCAACTGTCATTCCTCTGCATCTGAGAGAGAAGCCACATGTGGTGCAGTGCATTAGTCAATTAAGTCACTTCATTAGAGTTGTTACATGCTCCAAAAGGAGTCTATGCAATCAGTATGATTATAAGAAAATGACATCACCACTCTGAATCATAAGCTGAAAGCAAAAATAGATTTTAGTTTGATTTTCTACAAGAAACATACATCTGATCGCAGCCCGAATATCTGTACCAGATGTTTGCTAATCACACAACTAACACTGGTACATCTGCTAATGACAGGCATCATCCTACTGCCACTTGAGGCTGCTGGATAGCTAACAATCATACTGTACTGTAAGATATTTTATATTTTAAGGTCTTCAGTGTAGTTTATACTGTTAGCTCTTTACATAGCCCAGCATCCCCTCTGAGGGCAGGATTACATCATTGTTTATATACTATCAAAGGCCCAGGAAATTTTCTTAAACCTTATCTTACACAAGACATTTGTTGCTGCTGCTGTTTGCAGGAAACTATCTTGCTCATCTACTGAGCCATAAGAGTCTCCTCTACAACTTCCTTCCTGTTTTGCTTTTTTTTTTTTTTTTCTTCTGTTATAGTTTGCCACCAAAGTCTTATTGACCATGGCTAGTCTAGAACTCACTGTGTAGACCAGGCTGGACTGAAACTTGACAGAGATCTATCTACCACTGCCTCCTGGGATTCAAAGCCTGTGTCACCATGCCCAGCCTTATCACTTTTGTTTGTTGGTTTGCTTTTTCAAGACAGGGTTTCTCTGTATAACCCCTGGCTGTCCTAGAACTTGCTTTGTAGACCAGGCTGGCCTCAAACTCAGAGTCTACCTGCATCTGTCTCCTGAGTGCTGGGGTTAAAGGTGTGTGCCACTGTGCTCAGCTTATTTTATGCCTGTTGGTATTTTGCCTGCATGAACACCTGTGCCTCTGGAGGCCAGAAGATGGCTTTGGATTCCCTAGGACTGATATTACATATGATTATAAACTACCATGTGGATGCTGGACACTGGGAATTGAACCAAGCTCCTCTGAAAGAGAAGCCAGTGCTCTTACCATTAAGCCATGTCTCTAGTCCCAGCCCCTATCACTTTCAATGAACTTTCCAAATCTACACCACTGCACACCAATTCAAAAAGTAATGAGTGGCTTTTTCCATAAACGCTCATTTTAACATGCCTCTGCCCTACTCCTCAGTCTCCTTCATATATAAGCACAGCTCTAGGGCTAAATTTGGGTTTCCTGGCAGAATGGGGAGTTGCTATTATTAGTCCCCATTGCTTTCTAAAGCATACACCCAATTTAGGGGTGTTTCTGACTATATTAGCTATTCCTCTCCCTACTGCCCCACACTCATAAAGCAAAACTGATGAGAAAGGAGAATTAACAATACCAAATTATTTGGAAAGAAACAGAAATTCCATTACAGAGGAAGCCATGCAGTGAAAATACTATAGGTAGCCCTGAAATGTTCTTGGGAGCTCCCTACTCCCCACCCCACACCCCAAAAAAACAGCTGTGGAGCCTAATGTTTTTCTCTAGAGCCCATCACATAGATTGACTATAATATGGCTAACCAAGCCAGTGCTGACTGTACTCTACATACTCAACTGTCACAGGGTACCAAGCAAGCCCTAGACAGATAATACTGTGTCCCAGTCCCTACAAATCCAGGCAAAGATAAGGTCAAAAATTTGATATCCTCTTCAATTTAAACCTATTATTCAAAACACATAATAAAGGGGTCTTGAATTTGCTCTTCTTCCTTCCCCCACCATCAGGAATTCTGACATTTTGGAGATACTAATCTTGACTGCTAGAAAGGAAGAGCCTTGTTTTCAAAATACTGCCTGCTCCTCTGTTTCTTCAGGGAAGTAGGCCTCCCCCTTCTGAATTTTTCACTGGAGCCAGGGAAGCTGGAAAGCCCATCCCCCATCCAATGGGAACTAAACTCTCAGCCAGCTCCCTACACTGCACATTAAAAATACCAGCACTGCCTGGGAAGAACATCCGGCTGTTATCAGAACCCCCAGCTAAGACTCCAACAGGATTTCTTTCAGAAAGTTAAGGGCCAGCAGAGACGGCTGGGAAGTATACTATGGAAACAAGACTTCCGTAAAGCAAAGAAACCAGACACCCTGTACACCCCACCCCACCCCCAGGCCAAAGAAGATGAGCCTGATCCAAGGACCAGCTTTTGCCCAGGCCCTGGCAGGCCAACTGACTCCTCCTTCCACCTGCCTCACATAGCCAAGCCCCTCAAATTACCAACACACTAAAGCAAGGGCCCTGGAGACAAGTGAGCTTGTTTTGCCACTTAGGCAGCTGGAAGGAACCTTCCAAGTTATGCTAACTCAACTCCCTTCTTTTTATATGTAAGCACATTAGCTAAGTGTCGCACAATTAGAACTCAAGGAAAGCTCACACTCAGGTCGTGAAAGCCCTTAAGTGTTAGTCTCAAATACTCAAATCTCTGGCTCAAGCTGCAAAGGACTTGGCACCTAGACCCAACCAGTCCAAAGGACTCCTAAGAATAACCGCTGAAATGCCCCACTTCAACCCCAGGGAAAAACCCCATCTCACATACCCTCCAGCCTTGCCCTCCATCCTCAGACCACAACAGCACTTTTTGCATCCTGCATCATCCAAGGATATACCCACACCCACCTCCTGAGCTGTGAGGGACTGGGCTAAAGAAGATAGACTCAAAGGATGGAGCGCTCTGGGGACCTACATGGAGAGTCTCAGAAAAGGAAAAGGCAAGATGGGACTACAGGCAAAGGTTTGGTAGTTTGGTGACATTGGCCAGGAAATGAAGAGTGAGTAAGTGAGGTTCCTATATGGAGAGATGAAGTTGGAACAAAAAATGGCCAAAAATGGACCAATAAATATCTAAGGTAAAGAGTTTCTTTAAAAAACAAAAAAACAGGGTTTCTCTGTGCAGCCCTGGCTGTCATAGAACTTGATCTATAGACCAGACTGGTCTTGAACTCAGAGATCCACCTGCCTCTGCCACCTGAGTGCTAGGATCAAAGTCGTGCACACCACCACTATCAGGCTAAGAGTTTCTTTCTGAACAGAGGAAGACCAAGAAATTGCTTGTCAGTAGAGGAGGAGCTAACACTGCAGGAATAAAGGCTAAGGCCTTCTTGGGGTGAGAGTACTTTTCAACCCAGGCTCCACATGAGAACTAGGGACTTTAAAAATACACACTACTGGGGTTGGCGAGATGGCTCAGCAGTTAAGAGCACTCACTGTTCTTTCAGAGATCCTAAGTTCAATTCCCAGCAACCACATGGTGGCTTATAACCATCTATACTGGAATTGATGCCCTCTCCTGGTACATAAAATAAATCTTTAAAAACCACACCACTAACCAGGCTCTACCCTAGGCCATTTGGAATAATCTAGCAAAGAACTAATAACTGGTTTTTTGGTTTGTGTTCGTTTTTAATGTGTAGCTAGGTTTTAAGACACACTGAAGTGTGAGGAAACCTTAGCTGGAGAAAAGATGGTTCTGGAAGAAGAAGTATCAAGCAGGAAAGAGAGAGTATCAAAATCACTTAGTGAAAAAGACGCCCAAGCTTCCAGAGGCCCCTTGAATGGCAGGGCCCTATGAGAACAGCCACAAGAAAGATGACTTGTAGGAGGAAGTCATCTGGTTTTGGAGGGATCATGACAGTTTAAGGAAAGGATCTGCTTGCTCAAGGTCAGAGGCCACAAAAGTCCAATGTGAGGATCTAGTATGGGGATTGAATAGGTTTCAAAAAAGTTTTGGAGAGTTTAGCAACAAGCCCTACAGGGGAAGAGAAAGGAATCACATTTTAATTGCTAATGGAAGCCACAGTAATATATATGTGAGCAAGTGGCATTACAAATCCTGAGGAGTCAGAAAATTCTGGAATAGTATTGGAGAAGAGCATCTGTCTGGGGCAGAAATAGGAGATATCTGAGGAAGTGGAAAGAGGAGAGGGGAACTAAAGGGATGACTTCTGCCTACTTTGGTTGAAAGTTAAGAAACCCACACCAGCCAGGCAGAGGTGGCGCTCGCCTTTAATCCCAGCACTTGGGAGGCAGAGGAAGAGGCAGGTGGATTTCTGAGTTCAAGGCCAGCCTGGTCTACAGAGTGAGTTCCAGGACAGCCAGGGCTACACAGAGAAACCCTGTCTTGAAAAAACAAAAACAAAAAACAAACAAACAAAAGAAGCCAAAAACCCAAACCATTTCAAAAAAATAGTGCATTTCAAATCCTGGGGGAACTGGGTTGAGTCTTGAGATAGGTAACTTCCAAAGGCCCAGGGTCTTGTTTTGGAGGCCCTGGAGTGAAATTTAAAAGGGGGTAGCACTTAAAGATCTTCCCAGGAAAGGGGACAGCTAAGTTGGGCGATGTAATGATTTTAAAGAAGTGGGGTGGGGAGAGTAAATGAGTTCCAACTGAGACTTTGTAGTGTTTAAAGGGTAGGAGTGTGCAGAAGAGTGTTCTCGACATCATTGGGAAAACTGGACAGAGGGCAGGAATGGAATCCATAGTGTTAGAGAAATAAAAAAAGAGTGGGGGTTCCCAGACAGGAAAATGGGGCCTACCTGAAGAAGGGTGGGGAAGGAAAGTGGAACTGCACATCCAAAGGAGGTGGGAAGAGGGGTAAAGGGTCGAGTTGAGAGAGCCTTTGGGGAGAGCCAGGCAGAGATGAGAGAGAAGAGTCTGCCTGGGGAGCAATTCTCACTAGAGAATGAATTTAAAGCGATTAAGTGACTTGTGGAGGAGTAAGAAAGATTTGGGGAAGGTAAGAACCAATTTCGAGAAAGCCCACAGTATGGGGAACTGGGCACCGTTCCACTGGGCTTTAAAAAACGGGGCGACTGACTGGAAGGCTATGTCCAGGTTTTTGTTTGTTTTTTTGTTTTTTTTGTGGGGGGCCCTCCGGGCGAGGAGGAAACCCGGATGAGGGGGATGGGCCGGGCTGGAGGAAGGGGGCTAAAGGACGGAAAGAAGCCCGATTTCAGGGCTCGGATGGCAGGGATGGCGAGGGGGAACAGTGGGAGCGGATGGAGCCCCCTGAGGACCGGGGGCAAGCTGCTAGATGGGGGGGGGGGGGGGGGGAAGGCCTCGGGAGCTGCGGGGGGAGGATGGGGGCGGGGAGCCTGCGCTGGGCCGTTACCTGTCCTGGGTGTTTATCATCCTCGGTGGCTCTGCTCAGGGTGGGAGGAGGCGGCGCGGGGAGTGGGTAGGTGGACGAGTGGGTGGGTGTGGGGTCGCGCGCGCAGGCCGGTCTCTGCGGGATAAGTCCCTGTCAGGCCGCGGGCCGAGTGCCCTCCTCTTGCCTCAGCGAGCGCCTGCCTCCAACTGACCCTCCCCGGCCGCCGCCGCGCAACCGCCCCGCCCCCAAGTGCCTCATCTGCATAGCCCCACCCAGCGCCGCTTGGTGTCCTGGGAAACTGGGGCCCACAACAAAGGGCAAAGCACCGCCCCGCCTAGGCGCAGGCGTACCAAGGGCAAGCGAGCATCTAGGAAAGAGGGGCGGTAGCCAGGGAGAAGCCGGGAAGGAGGTCTGGAAGCCAGGAACTCAGGTTCTGCTTGGCCAAGGCCAGTCTTCATTCCTGCTTTTGGCCTTTCTTAATAATTTATCTGTTTATTTTTTTATACACATTGGTGTTTTGCCTGCATGTATCTCTGTATGAGGATGTCAGATCTCTTGGAACAGGAGTTATAGACAGTGTGAGCTGCCTGTAGATGCTGGGAATTGAACCTAAGTCCTCTGGAAAAGCAACCAGTGCTCTTATCGGCTGAGGCTTCTCCACTCATTCATATCTGCTTTTTGTTTGTTTTTTGATGTAGTCTTCGTAGCTCAGGCTAGCCTCAAACTCACTGGAAGATGACTTTGAATCCCTGATCCTCCTGCCTTTACTTCCTATCCTTCTACCAAGTGCTGGGAATACAGGTGTGCCTCACCACACTGGGCACTTGCTGCTTTTTGTGTGTGGCCAAACTGAAACCAGAGAGGAGTATTTGTAAACCCATGTCACTAAACAAAACAAAAGCTAAAATAGAAGAATACTAGTTATATATTAGCACCATTTCCAGTATGAATCTAATCCCACAGATCTTTTCTTTCAATTCATAATACAAATTAATAATCAGTCAGATGACAGCAAGGACCTACTGCCCCAGCCATCTTGCTGGTCCCCAATGTCAGTTGAATATATCCATCTCTCCTATATGGAGACAATCTCAAGTCAGCCTCCCCACCACCTCCAACACCAGCTACTGACCAAGTGCAGTCAGCTGAAGCCAGATCTTTATCATAGACTCCTCACTAACTTGCTGACAGTTGCTTCTAGTCAATCAGTGCAAGATACTTCAATCGATCATGCAAGGCACCTAGTGCACTGCCACTGTCTTGCCTGGTCCTCTAATCACACAATATTACCAAGAGGTCAGGCAGCAATGTACACACCCCTCGAATCTCAGCCACGATTACAGGCGAACCCTAGGCGTCAAACCAGTGCAGTCAACTTAGACTGCAATCAGTAGAGACTGGGTAAGCCTTTATCCTTGCACCTAGGAGGCAGGAGCAGGTGGATTTCTGTGAGTTAAAGGCCAGCTTGTGATACACAGCAAGTTCCAGGCTGGCTAGTACAACACAGTGAGACCCTTTCTCAGAGGGAGTGGGGGCAAGGGAGAGGAGAGAGAGGGGGGAGACCGAGAGAAAGAGACGGGGGTGGGGTGGGGTGGGGGGAGAAAGGTAGAGACAGGCAGAGGGAAAGGGAGAGAATGCACTCTCAGACCACAGTGGTCACCTCAAATCATCCATTCACTTAGTCAACGTTCAGCAAACAGCTACTTACTATGTGCTTCTAGCATGGGCAGGAGTCAGGAATATTCCATGACGGGCCAGGCAATGGACCTACCTTGGATGTCACAATCTGGCCAGAGAAAGAAGCCATCACAATATGAGGTAAGTACTCAGTCGGAAGGACACTGCAGAGAAAGCAACCTGTGGGAGAGACAGCTTGACAAAACTGTACTCTTCCCCTTTGGTATTACTCCAAAATGGAGTAGTCACCATGGCCTCCACTGCATACAGCTCCAAACCACATCGCCCCTCAGGACCTAAGGATTCGGTGGCTTGCACACACAAAATTTTAGTTTTCAGATCATGGGGACACCGAAAGGAAGGATGGAGCTTTCAAACTAAGTTTTTCTTTCAACAAAAATTGAAGTGGTAAAAGAACTGTTATGGCTGTCATTAGATATTCAGAACTGTTCTCTGACTCTGGCTCACCTTGCTGGGCATGGTGGCTCACACCTCTAGTTCCAGCACTCGAGAGGCAGAGGCAGACAGATCTATGAGTTGAGGCCAGCCTCTACACAGTTCCAAGACATCCAGGCTACACAGAGAAACTCTGTCTCAAACTACCTCCCAGCCCCCACCAACAACAACCAAACTTCAGCAGGGCACTGATGGCATGTGCCCTTAATTCCAGCACTCAGGAGGCAGAGACAGGTAGTTCTCCGTGAGTTCGAGGCCAGCCTGGTCTACAGAGTGAGTTCCAGGACAGCTAGGGCTACACAGAGAAACCCTGTCTCAAAGAGGGAAAAAAAAAAATCCTCTACCATGTCACTCTTAGCCATCTGTACCTACTCCTCCAAGTTCAAGTCAGGGTAGTCCTTACATTAGTACATAACAGAATTGGACTATTAAACCTAGCCCCACCCACCTGGCCAACACTTCTGGCCCCAGAAAAGAGTGCCAGACAATCCTGAGCAAGTTACCCTGTGGTCTTTTTTTTTTTTTTTTTTTTTTTTTTTGGTATTTTCGAGACAGGGTTTCTCTGTGTAGCCCTGGCTGTCCTGGAACTCACTCCGTAGACCAGGCTGGCCTCGGACTCAGAAATCCACCTGCCTCTGCCTCCCAAGTGCTGGGATTAAAGGCGTGCACCACCACCGCCCGGCTACTACCCTGTGGTCTTGAAGGACACTTTTTGATTAATCAGTTGACAAATACTAAGAGCACATTATGACAATGATACCAACTGTTTACTAAGCATTTTTGTGGGTTTGTGTGACATTGGATGGGATGTATGTGTATGTATATATTGATGTGTGTGCAAGTGCATCTGAGCTGTATGTGTATACGTGCAGAGGCCAGAGGACAACCTGAGGTCATATTCCTCAGGTGTCAGCTACTTGGTTGATGGAGTGAGTGAGGGACAGAGACCTAGAATTCACCTATAAGCTAGGCTGGCTGGGATCCCCACCTTCCCCCACAAAGATGGGAAGCCCCATCTTCCTAGAGTTAGAACAAACTAGCACTCATTTCTTTGGGGCTGGGGGTCATACTCAGGTCCGGGTACTTGCAAGGCAAGCACTTTACTCCCCAGCTCTTAAAGCACTAATTTTTACAGCCGCTCTGCTTGTTTGATTGTTTGACAGGGTTTTTCAGCCAGGTAGTAGTGGTGCACGCCTTTAATCCCAGTACTTGGGAGGCAGAGGCAGGAGGATTTCTGAGTTCGAGGCCAGCCTGGTCTACAGAGTGAGTTCCAGGACAGCCAAAGCTACACAGAGTAACCCTGTCTTTTTTTTTTTTTTTTTTTTTTTTTTGCTTTTTTGAGACAGGGTTTCTCTGTGTAGCCCTGGCTATCCTGGAACTCTTACTGTAGCCCAGGCTGGCTTCGAACTTAGAGATCCACCTACCTCAGTCTCCTGGAATGCTGGGATGAAAGGCGTGCGCCACCACCATCTGGCCTTCATTTTTATCTTATGGTGAAGAGAATTACTGTCTCTTAATGTTTACTGACCCATCTACAGCAAGAAACTTACTTGCTCAATTTCAAGGCTATCAGATGAAGTTAGATTTTGTAACCAGGAGTCAGAAGCATGTGCCACAGCTTGCCATTTAGGAAGTGACCATCTTCCTGCAACTGGGCCAGCAAGTAAGAACATCACAAAGACAAGAGCAGCCTGCCTCTACCTACACTGTCCTGCACAACTGCTCCTAGCTATTTAAACTTCCATTAACATAAATAAAATAGGGTTTGTGGTGAAGCTCCGTGGTAAAATGCTGGCCTAGCATGTGTGAGGCCCTGGGTTGGATCCATCCCCAAACCAAAATACCTTATGGTACAACATAGTAAGGCAAATTTAAACTGGTCTGCTTGCCAGCTGTGTGACTGAACGGGCCGGATCTTCTGAAGCCCTTTCTGGCCTGTGTGAAAATCAAGCGAATTGGCACCAGAGTGAGTCTCAGCTGGACAACGTAAGTTACTCAGTGTCTAGGAGATAACTCACAAAAATAAACCAGTCCTACTGCTGTCTAGAAAAGAGGAGAGAGAGGATACTCAGGAACACAGAGGAAGGGAGGAAGGGGTCAGAGGAAGAATACATTCTTTTTAAATTTTTGTTGTTTTTGTTTTTTATTTATCTTATGTATATGAGTACACACTATAGCTGTTCAGATAGTTGTGAGCCTTCATCTGGTTGTTGGGAATTGACTTTTTAGGACTTCTGCTCGCTCTGGTCAACCCCACTCGCTCTGGTAGACCCCACTTGCCCTGGTTGGCCCCGCTCACTCCAGTAGACCCTGCTTGCTCAGTCCCTGCTCACTCCGGCCCAAAGATTTATTTTTTATTATAAATAAGTACACTGTAGCTGTCTTCAGACATCAGAAGAGGGCATCAGATCTCATTGCAGATGGTTGTGAGCCACCTTGTAGTTGCTGGGATTTGAACTCAGGACCTTAAAATTGGTGCTCTTAACTGCTGAGCCATCTCACCATCCCTTGTTTTTGTTTTTGTGTTTTTTTTTTGTTGTTGTTGTTGTTTGGTTTGGTTTGGTTTGGTTTTTCGAGACGGTTTCTCTGTGTATCCCTGGCTGTCCTGGAAGTCTCTGTAGATCAGGCTGGCCTCGAACTCAGAAATCCACCTGCCTCTGCCTCCAAAGTGCTGGGATTAAAGGCGTGCACTACCACTGCCCAATTTAGGAAGAATACATTCTTATGAAGCCATACTCTCACAAGTTTTAGCTCACTTTAACATCTGTATCCCCTCTACCTCCTCTACCCAACCAAGGCCTATGCCCCGCAGCTCCACACCTATAATCAGCAATTTGTTCAGGCCTTTTGGGATGAAAGCTCCAAGA